>CABEEJ010004234.1:24817-67519 GCA_901482245.1 Timema douglasi
TTTTTGCATATAGCCTAATGTACTTTCAAGACGTAGGGGGTCCGGCGTTCTCTGGACCACGGTGACATGTTTTCCAGAACGCGGCAGTAAGTTTTACTTCCGCGTTTGCATAAAGTGAACCAATGTTCCCTGTGTACGTCATCATGTCGTCGGGCATACGGCGACACGAACGCGGTGCATAAATTGACTCTTTAGAGTCACTTTTATATTATTAAGCCACATTATATATGTATATATATAATATACATGGGGTACATTATATATTGTAGATATTTTTTTCCCCACAAAGTTATTCTGTATTTATTTTATTTTAATTTATCCACTGCCATAATTACTTTGGGATTCTCTTTTATTTTTTATCTTGATATTTATTAACTAGTTTTTTCCTTCAATGAACAAAAAAGGTACTTTACCGCCCGGTTTGTATCAACAAATGGCTTCATTATTGGTTTATAAAGCGAGTAAATCCATGTGGGATGCATGAACATTTATTGTTCTTGGAATCAACAAAGCGTAAGATCTATAAACACTCAGATTTTACAGGTAAACAGTAACTTGACAGTTTTTTTTAATCTTTTTAACCACTTACAATTCTATTTGAATGTTGCACCTTTCTATAATACTCTTAGTCATAGCTACAATCACTTTAAATAGTAAACATAAAGTTATAACTTCAACGAGTATTCCGACCCCACCCGAAACATGCTACAGCTCTGAATCGAGTCCCGGCCCTCAGGTTGGAAACCATTGCTATATGTGAAACCATGGCCCCTATAATAGCGAGTATGGACGTATCTTTCTATAATATGAAAGCATGGGTCCACGAATAACGAGTAAAATATGTATATCTATATAAAACAACTAGTGATTGTATTTGAGCAACAATCTAATTTTATAGGAGTAAATCTATCACAGCAAAGAATTTAAGTACTACTCCATTTATGGTGAAGTAAAGAATTTGTGTAAACATTTTTTACCATCGAACTTAACAAAAGAAAACTAAAAATAAACAACTATAATAGTTACCAATTGATTTTCACAAAGATGAGGCTGTACAATGACTGTGATTTTAGTGTCAAAATACGATGCTAGGTAGCACTACAATATGGATTTAGCACACAGCTCGGTTACTACACCTATTGGCCAAACTAAAAACTAAATACTAGTGCAACTTGCTACTCCTAGGTTAGTTATTTATTTATTCAGAAGTTGTTTATAAAAAGAGGCAAGATCGGCTCGTATCGTATGCATATAAACATCCTAATGTAGTCGTGGCTCATTCTAGTGATGGGTCAAACCAGCTCTTTGGCACGAGCTAGCTCACAGAGGCTCACTCACTCAAAGGAGTCGTTCACGAAGAGTCGTTCAAAAGAGTCATATCGTTCATTGTTTGGCTCGCTCCCTGAAAGAGCGCGTATGCTGCTCAGCTCTTTTTCTCAGAACTATCGGTGGAGCTGGGAGCGCGAGCGAGTCATCAATCTTCCGCTCCTACGCATTCTTTGTGTGGTCTATTCCCAACCAGTTTGCTTTTGGTTGCTTTCTCGCGCGCGCTTCAAACTACCGGGATATTATCGTCATTTTATTTGTATTTTAGTTATCTCTTAATTTTAGATTTTATTCTTTTAACTGTTTCAGTTTAATGTTTATGTTTATTTATGTTAGTGCTAAAGTTTAGATAATAAATCAAACTATTATGTGTATTTGTGGTGGTAAAACTCTGAATGTGGTTTAGCATTTATAATTTTAAGTAGACTGTGAATGTGTTTTGGTCATAATGGCCACACAATCAAGACCTCGCCGAACTAGTAGAATTTGGACTTATTTTACGGAACAAAATGAACGTTTAGCGAAATGTAATTTTTGTTCTAAATGCATTTCTTTTAAAGGAGGAAGTACTTTTAATCTATCCCGTCATTTACGCTCGGCACATCCCACAGCCGTATTGTCTATAGAACGGTCTACACCAGCCTTCAACCCTCTAGCTAGTGAAACTCATGACACTAAATTTGACGATCCTTCAGAAATTATTTTGATCAATTCAAGAAACAATAAGGAACAATCCCAGCAAACAGCACCTATTATACCAGATTCAACCTCTCTTTTAAACTTACCTGGAATACGTGGGTTTACTCAAAGTACGATTAGTACCTATTTTCATAAACCTCTGTCTGGGAAAAAAAATAATGAAATAGATTTTACACTTGTAGAGACATTAGTTAAAAATTATCTTCCTTTTCAAATTGTAGAAAGCCCTCATTTTCAAAAATTTGTGTGCAAGCTAAATAATTCTTACCAAATGCCAAGTCGCAAAACAGTTTCAAACGTCCTAGTGCCTCAATTGTATAATATGACAAGGGAGAAAGTAAAAAAATACCTGAGTACTACAAGCGATATCACAATCACGACGGACAGCTGGACATCACTTAGTAATGAGAGCTACATTTCAATTACGGCTCATTACATCTGTATTAGTAATGACATGGAACTTAAATCTTCTCTTTTGGACTGTTTTAAATATGATAACAAACACACGGCCCTAAACCTGTCTAACGAACTGAAACGAGTTACTAGTGAATGGGGAATTGAAGAAAAAGTTATTGCTGTGGTTAGTGATAATGCGGCGAACATTGTTGCAGCAATAAGATTGACCGAGTGGAAACACGTCCCATGCTTTGCACATAATCTTAATCTTATTGTGCAGTATGGTTTACAAGAGATAAAGGTTCTTCAAACCAAAATAAAAACAGTGGTCGAGTTTTTCAAAAGAAGTCCTCAAGCAAGCGGCCGACTGAAAGCAATGCAACAACAATTAGGAGAGTCCACACTAAAACTTAAGCAAGACGTTACCACACGCTGGAACTCAACCTACGACATGTTTCATCGCATCATCGAAGTGAGAAATTCGTTTATGTCAACTATAGCCATCAACTATCCTGAGCTAGACAACATTACAAATGAGGACGTTGCTATCTTAAGGCAGGTGTGTGAGCTATTAAAAGTGTTCAAAGACTGCACTGAAGAAATGAGCAGCGAAAAGCAAGTTACTGCTTCCAAAATAATCTTGCTTAGCCAGGCCCTGAAAAAGTGGTGCAATAAATTTATTAACCGACCTGATGTAGAAAATCACGTGAAGGAAATGGCCATCAAACTGTTGGAAGCTCTAAACAAACGTTTTAAGGCCATTGAAGAGAACAAAGTGTTTGCTGAAGCTACAGTTTTGGATCCTCGGTTCAAGCGCCATGGATTTTCTGACTCCCATAATTTTGAAAGGGTAAAAAATGCCATAATTAATCAAGTGTGTGAGAGAGCTATAATTGGAGGTAAGATGCCTGTAGCTCCACTCCCTGTCATTCCAGAGCAAAGTTCATCAAGTGTTTGGGATGAATTTGATAAGAACGTCTCTAATTTGGTAAGAAACCCTGACCCAAGAGCTGCAGGAATAATAGAGGTTAACAAATACATTGAAGAGCCGCTGCTACCGAGAACAGGGAACCCACTTAGTTGGTGGTTTGAAAGACGTTATGTTTACCCTAAGCTTTTTGAGCTAGCAAAAAAAAAATTATGTATTGTTGGAACCTCTGTCCCTTCTGAGAGAGTATTTTCTAAAGCAGGACAAGTAATAACGGAAAGACGGAATCGCCTCAGTGGACAGAAAGTGTCTGAGATTTTATTCTTAAACGGAAATTTGTAATAATTCCAGATAAGTTTAAAAGTAAAAAAAAACTAGTTTTTTTACATTATGCTTATTATAAAACTTTGTGTTTTAAAAAAAAAAATATCATCGTTATTTTTTCTATGCCGGCTTACTGTAAAATGATAATTGATATTTTTTCGATTTGGTTATTATTTGTATTTTAGATAAGTATACCTATTGCCGATATTATAATTATAGTGACTTTTCTGGCTGTCAGATCTACCATCTTATGACGGTCACACTATAGATTGAGATACAATGAGGTTTGTGTTATTTATCGCTGACATTCTTTTATTAAAAACAATGCCGCTGTTTGTCTCTGCAAGTGAGGATTAAACTGTAGAGTCGGCATTATCCTTCCTCAGCTGAGCTGGTTTTCTCAGAATCTCTTTGTTCGTTCTTCTTCAAGCCTTGGCTCAGGGAGGGGTGAGTACAAACTTTATTGGTCAGTGGTAAAAGAGTCGTGATGACGTAGTGTGTCATGGCGGTGTGAACGATACGCTCACGATGTGCGAGTCACTCGTTCACAGCTCTTATTCAAGAGTCGTTCACTTTGAATGACTCGCTCACGAACGACCCATCACTAGCACTAACTAGTAAAATACATTTATGAAAGTGAGGTCTATTACAGGATATAAATTAACTGTCCTCACCCGGCCACACTATTTTAGATGCAGTCAGCCCAATGATGGTAAAACTGCAATTAAACATAAGAGTATACATAAAAAAAACTGTACCAAAAAAAAGTACAGTTTACAGACACATACACACAGTATACATACACATTCTGCTCCAATTATAATATCAGTTTCTACAAAATTACAGATAACGTTTCATCCACCTATCACCTGGTCAAAATTAGTTTCCAGAATGTGTCTTTTAACTTTCTTTTTAAAAAGATTAAGTTTTTTCATCTTTATTTCTTGTGGTATTATATTGAAATTTTTTAGTCCCTTAATCTTTATTGAGTAGAATCCAAAAGTAGTAGTGTTTACTCTGTTCTGGAAATAATTATTCAAACTTCTTGAAGAATAATTCCCCTTTTTGTGTTCCCCAATTTTTAGGTTACTAATAGATAGGTTGTTTTCAAGTTTATATGCCATTACAACCGTATCCAAAAAAATAGCTTTAGTTAATTTCAGAATATCCAACCTTTTAAGCTTAATGTCGCCGTGCTCACCTCTGGGCAGCTGAAAAATAATTTTAGTGCTGTGTTTTGTAGGCTTATCAGTGGTATTAAATGAATTTTAAAAGTATTACCCAAGATTAAAGTTAAGTAGGACAAATGCGAGTTAACCAGAGCAAAGTAGATCATGCTTTGATGCTGTTAACTTAACGTCACATTATAATGTTTATGTTCTCTCACACAGCAGATTATTTAATTTCACAACATACCATAATTATTACACAGTTTATGTAATAGTCTAGTTTCTAGTGTTCAAGCTAAATAATGAATATTTGGCGTTATATATTTAAAGAATATATATTTACAATGACAGATTAAGTTTGCTTTAGCTTAATTATTTAGGAAATATAATTCCGTTTAAGGAAAGTTAGTTTCAATCATATACAATAATAACAATTGTATATACTGTAAACATCTTTCTACTTTCAGTAATAATGATAATATTAAGGAATCCGTAATTATCACACACTATAATATACAATGTTCTAGATTCTACTATTAAAGCTAGATAATGAACATTTAGAATTACATATTACGTATTAAAATAATATATATTTACATTGACATACCGTACTAAGTTTGATCTAGTCTAATTATTTGAAAATATAATTCCGTCCAAGGAAAGCTAGCTTCAATAATATAAACTATTTTATGTAGGCTTACTGTAAACATCTTTCACCCTTCACTAATAGGTAATTATAATATTTATTAATCCAAAAAGATTATAAATATATTATTTTTCTTGAAATATAAACACACTTAAATACATCAATGGCAGGCTAAATTAATGTGTAATGGACGTCTTTAATACTCACTTAACTCAAGTGGTAGTGACATGAAAATCATTTCAGGGAGCATTGGTCTGCTAGTATGTTAGTTTCTACATGTACAATACATGTTTATAGCTTTATATTTAAAAATAAATAGTTTCATGAACTTTGTTCTCTCAATTAAACTCTCGAAATAAGAATTTCAAAGCCCTTTTATTTTTCTAGAAGATAAAAAAAGTTAGGCCAATTTTTATGAATAAAAAAACAATCGATTTTAGTAAAACTTCTATCACTACGTTTGATAATAGACGGTTTTAATTTTCTTATAAATTATACCTCAATGCCTTACATGAACAAATCTATTGATTTATAGGTGTTACACTAGCGCTCATCCACTGGTTTATTTAGAAGGGTTTTTCATCAAAACCATTTTCACATATAATAATTATTATTTTTTTATCAAGGAAACAGTTGGGCTACCTATTTCTAATTTTTCTAATGTTTATTTAATATCTCAAAATAATGGCGGTGACACATAGAAGAGAAAGATATAATTTTTACAATAATATGGTATGCTTAATTCAAGCTCTAAAAGGAAAATTCACAATGATTGATTTAAGAAACGAATCCACTGTGTCTGGAAAGATAGATGAAGTTGATGGGTAAGATTTCATAAATTTCTTCCAACTATTTTAAGAATTTAGACATCAGATGTGAAATAGGCCTATGGGTTGATTCATTTGAGGCATAGTTAAGCTTTAATCAGATCAATGAAATAAATGTGATGTTGTAGTTTTAATCAGAACTTCAGAAGATGGATGTTATATTTTTAATTATAACTTTAGAAGATGGATGTTGTACTTTAAATAAGAATTTTGAAAGTAGGATGGTTTTATCAAGCTGCAGATATAAAATAACCTAGGCCTATATCTATTTTGGAGTCTGATGTATTAGACTATTCTAAGAGTTGTTAAAATGTATTAGTCATCGGGGGTGCTGTAGTCCATACGTTCAGAGGAGACCCATTAGGTGTCCAGGCAGGCAAAATAAATATAATTGCCCCATCCCGGCAACATTCTTGAATATGTGAGACATACAAAGGTAAAATACAGTGCAGATAATTGCCACTGCATTTGAGCATTTCTAATTTAAAAATTTCCGTTCAAGCCCTCAAGTTATTGAATCTCGGAATTGTTAGGTGATGGTACCCATCATCTGTCTCATTTTAGTTTGTTTAGTTTAAAAACAAGTGACATTTTTGCAAACACACAGATTTGGAAAGTCAAATTTAAAAAAAAACACTTGAAAATTAAATAAAAAAGAGACTCACCCACCTAGAAGTGACCTTTCGGGTATCAATTGTTTAGTACAGCCTTGAAAGCTGAAACTATAGAGTTCTTGTGAACGCATAAAAGGCTTAATCTAATAACTAGACGTTTCACTAGGCCTACATGTACTTTCTAAAAAAAATCCTTTTATTAATGACTTTGTTCCAAAACACAATGTACAAACTTAAGTTAAAACACAAAGGAAAGTTTAGTTTTCACATAAATGCATAAAACATCTGTAACGGCCGCACATTTCAACTAAATTTAACAGAACCAGCAAAAAAAGTCAAGAGTTTTGATTATGTAATTGAAATAATAAGACAACTTAGTTTATATAGTCATTATGATACTTTCCCAACCTGTATTAGCCTAACCTTTCATGTATTAGTACAGTATACTAAATTTTTAATTACCTATTATAGATAAAATCAACTACCAGTACATCTTACTAAATGTAGTTTTCTAAATAATTGATTGCGAGTGGTACAAATAAAATTATAAGCTATCATAGTTGTTTTAGTGTGCAGGATCATGGAGTATCGCGCACAAGATCACGGGAAAGTCACACATGTCAAAATATATACATTCCAAAAGTGATTTGAATGATTTGTTGTCTGAGTTCTGTTTGGATATATGGTAGCCTGATATCTATTAAAAGTTTTCTAAATGTCTCAATCCTGGTGGCATTCGATTCTTTGTATTCTTGTGTGTGCAACAAAGTGGATAAAATGTCGATAAATGAACCATAACAAAGAAAAGGGAGCCTAAAATGGGACATGATGAAGCGTACTATCACCAATTGTTATTTGGAAGTTAGTCCCTACACACATTAGACTTTCAACCTGAAACTGTGTGTGTGTGTGTGTGTGTGTGTGCGCGCGCGTGCATGCATACACATGCATATGTGTGTAAAGCACAACTTTGGATGCAGCCATCAGATATATACCTATATCAGCATCTTAAACATATTCAAGCTTAAATTATATTTCTTGACGTACATTTGGAATATCTTCAGTAGGTACAGTACAGAAAATATGTTTTCTTTAAAAATAAATAGGCTATTTCTTAATATTATTGTTTTCAAATTGATAATAATAAATCTGCTCCATGTTAAAAGTTGAATGTCAGGACAAAGCTACGATAGCTTGTCAAGTTTGTGGTAGTACCGTCGGTTGGTAAATCTTCTCGGTGATGTTTCGCGCGTGTGAACACTTGATACACTATTTTCTTACAGTTCAAAATTCATCTTTAAGGTCGATGCACTAGTAATCAAATAGTCCCACTGGTTTCTGCTAAGATTCAACAAAATCCTCAGGCATCCAATCAGACAATAGTGACCTCAGCAGCACATTGATGGTTTGCATAAATATCAAGGGGGAAAATCCCCTTTTCCCTTCATGGGTTTGGAATACCAACACATTTCAAAATATTCATTCACAAGATTCTTCAAACCAACAAGAAGAGACAGAATTGAACCTCATAAAATTAAAATAAATGGTGTACCGAGAAGTTGAAATTAAATGAGTGGCGCTAAAAACAAAGATTGTCTCATCTTAAGGCCACATTGAACTACAAACGCGGAGGTTTTAAATATCAAGTAAGTTTATTGCTTTTAAAGTGACTCCCTTGCTAACTGTATTACATCCATCTTAATCTGTCATTTAGATCTCCAGTGGAGTGCTCTAGATTCTGACATTCTTCTGTTCTGTTTGTATTGCATTATCATGTTGTGCTAGATAACATCTTATCAGGAGCACATGGTTTGAAGAGGTTGTACTCCAGACTCCTGTTCACAGCATTGGAGTGCTTTCCCTCGGTTCAGTAACAATCAAGTTTGGATGAGGTTGTCCATTTTATCAGGAATATGTAAACATTGTCTATTTGGACGTGATACAACTTTATATTCTCATAACACAGACCTGTTTGTTGTTTGGAACCGCCATAGAATATTATTAGCCTATTTTAGAATGAATAACATCTAAATCCTGGAAAAGTGAGCTTGGTATAAACAAGTATGACAGTTGAACAGTATTTAAGGTCAGGGCTAAAGAGCCAGGAAGAACATATTGACTCTATAATCTTACACTCTCTCATTTATTACAGGTTCATGAATGTCACCATGACGGCAGCCATTTTCACAGACGCAAGAGGGGACCATTATCCATTAGAATCATGTTATGTGCAAGCCCGCAACATACGCTACGTTCACATCCCAGATGAGGTACGTGCACATTGAAAATACTTCTCGATATCACTTCAACATATCGTCAGCGCCACCTGACTGAAACTGGCCGCATTGTAACTCACACCAAAAATATATAAACGCTCAAATACTTTTAAGTCTTCCTTACGATAATCCCAAGGGGATAATTTGCGATCATGGCAGAATTATTTCATTTTTAACTTTGTCTGGTGACCTGAAATATTTATAAAAGCTAAACGATGGCAAGCTGTTGTGACGCACGGCAGCTGTTAGAACTATGCTCGACACTTGACGACAGAAGTAGCTCTGCCTTACAAGTAAAGATCAACAACTTCCTCCAAGAACGCACCGGTTCAACCCTTGTTTTTTTGGTGCTCCTTCTTCATGAGAGTGACGAAGCTATCGTCCAAACCGTTGGGACAAAACCCCTCGAAAGAGAAATCCGGTTTCCTACTGAGAACACCATATTTGACAAGACTGTCAATGACTACTCTGGCGTCATTAACAATGTTACTCAGCTAAATTCAGATCTGTTGGATGTGCTCAGATCGATTATTATGGATCAATTACCTGATATGTTTCTCTGCATACCCATACGTGATCAGACGAGTGATTTCCCTCCATTGTTTGTGTGTGTGATGAACTCTAGCGGGGTGGAGGAGGATGTGTCTGCCTCTTGTTTACTAATACAGGAATGTTTTCGTTACACTCTCGGCAGTGTTCGCAACACCTTCCTGTACGAGGAGTCGTTATTGTCTGTCGCAAGGAACCTCTTCGCCCACCTGGACGATGTCTCCGATCTTCTGCAGGAAATCATGGCCGAGGCTCGGAACCTCACCAAGGCCGAGAGATGCTCTTTGTTTCTCCTAGATCCGAACCACCGGGAGCTAGTTGCCAAAGTGTTTGATGGTGATTCTTCGGATGAAGAGGTACGTATCGGGGTGAACACGGGCATCGCAGGCCATGTAGTGACTACTGGTGAGCTGCTCAACATCAGAGACGCCTACAAACATCCACTGTTCTATAAAGGGATGGACGAAGTAACCGGGTTCAGAACCAAGAGCATCTTATGCTTCCCCATTCGTGATGAGTGCGGTGGAATAGTGGGCGTGGCTCAGCTGTGCAACAAGTTGGCAAGAGGTGGACACTTCACGCAAATGGATGAAGAGGCTGCAATGGCGCTCAGCGTCTACTGTGGGATCTGCATCGCCCACAGTTTGGCATACGGGCGGGTCCGAGATGCGCAAGCACGTAGTCGCATATCCAATGAGCTGCTCATGTACCACATGAAGGTGGCCGATGGGGAGCTGAGGGGGCTGATGGAGTCTGCTGAACTCGTGGACCTAGAGGGCTTTAACGAGTTCTCTTTTTCTCCTCGGGTCATTCCAGAAGCTGACACCCCGAGACATGTCTATAAGATGTTCCACAACCTTGGGCTGATACACAAGTTTCGTATCAACAAAGAGACTCTGGTGAGGTTTATCTTGTTTGTGAAGAAAGGCTACCGGGACGTTTCATACCACAACTGGATGCACGCCTTCTCAGTGACTCACTTCGCGTACCTCTTGCTGCGCAACTTACATCTCTGTGAGGGGGAGGATGGTAGTGCACCCCTGATGGGCTTAGAAGCCCTAGCTCTCCTGGTTTCCTGCTTGTGTCATGACCTGGACCATCGAGGGACTACCAACAGCTTTCACACGCGCCATGGCACAGCACTGGCATGCCTCTACAGTTCTGAAGGCTCGGTGATGGAGCGTCACCATCTCTCTCAAGCCATGTGCGTACTCAACACAGAAGGCTGTAACGTGCTTGACGGTTTGTCCAGGGACGGGTACGTTCGCTGTCTGGACCTCATCAAAGATATCATCCTGGCCACCGACCTAGCCAGCCACATGGCTGTGTTTGATCAGCAGCGCCGCTTGGCGGAGGACGGGTATGACGGTACCGATCCAACTCAACGCTCGTTGCTACTGTCGCTACTGATGACCGTCAGTGACCTGAGTGATCAAACCAAACACTGGAGGGTCTCCAAGAGGATTGCGGAGCTCATATACCAGGAGTTTTTCTCTCAAGGGGACCTCGAGAAGTCAATGGGGAACCTCCCCCTGGACATGATGGACAGAGACAAGGCGTGTATTCCTGAGCTACAGATCCAGTTCCTGACAAACATCGTCATCCCTCTGCTCCACGTGTTGCAACGTTTGTTCCCAGGGGCGGCTCCGCTGTTGGAAGCAGCCGAGACCAACAGGGAGTGCTGGGGCAGAGCGGTGGAGATATTCTCCCGACGTTGGGGTCAGGGACATTCCTCCATAGACATCTTGATGGACCCTGAACTGGAGGAACTTGTCATGAACAGTTTGACGAGTGACGGAATGCTTGACAAGGAGCTTAGGGGGTCATAGTTCAAATCCTGACAAGCCACACTGATAAGCATTTTCTCTTATTACTTCCAACACACACACTGAGCCATAAATAACCTTGTTTTAAAATGGCTGTCACTTTGGTTAGATCGCTAAAGCTCTTGGGCCTAATTCCCAACAAAGACTGAAGTTCTATCTGGTGTGTTCCTCTTTAGTTAAGTGTTAGACTGAGGATGGCCTTTGTGTTTGGCCTAAATCAAGTTAAGAAAAGTCACCTATTAGCTTGTTCAAGCATTCAATGTTGTGTGTAAAATGAATAGGCCTAGATGAAATTATTTTACAACATTTCTGCCAAATATCTTTTGGTATTATTTTTAGTAAAACTTCCCCAGTGTTTAAGATACTTTGTTGTGATTGATCTTTGTTTTTTATCTAGTGGCAATCACAGCTTAAAATTGTGTAAGTTATGTGTCGCTTAAAAGCCTATAAGCAAGGAACAGTATAAAGGGTTTTAAAGGAAAGTACACCAGAATTTGCCTGGAAAGAACAGAAAGCTCGATCATTTTAAATAAGCTCTTCCTAATTGCCTCGAACAGAGCTCAAATCCCACCATCAGGTTCAAGATTTGCCAATATTTACAGTCTTGCCTGACATAAGAAATGCAGAAAGTTTTTATGTTGGCTGCCATGCCTTTGTGTGTGTATTACTGCACAGGAAATAAATAAGTTTTATTTGTAGTGACAAGTGTTGACTTATATATATTAACGGGTTGTTAGCTTCATTTCTGTTGAGTATTCTGGCAACACTGAGCAGTGAACATCCTCCTTGTGCTTGTATGATAGTTTGTTGTTTAGCAGTTAATGACCCAATACACATAAGCCTGGACACACACACACAAGGATGACAAATTTGATTTCTTGATAACATTGATGGTGACCTGGCGGTCTAGGGGTAAGGTGTCAGACTTCTGTGCTGAGGGTCCGGGGTTCAATCCTCCGTCCCGGCACAGATTTATCTGATTACCAAACCCTTCCTTCACCTCTGACAAGGCATCTTGTGAATGTGGGGAATGCCAGGCCTCCACCGTGGTTCGGATACCACGTTAAACTGTAGGTCCTCCATTTCATCTCACAAACACCCTACCATTACACATTAGCGAAAGTGCGTATAACCCGAACGGGTAGTAAGACGCGGTGCTAATAATAATAATAGATAACATTGATTATTACTGGTATTGCAATATTTGAGTATCAATCCTATAATAATGATTTTCGGTCTTAGGTATGGTACCTGCGAACTGACTCAAAATAACCTTTATGTTCATTTGGTCTTGTGAAAATCAAACATGGTTCTCTTGAAGTATTTTTTTTTACCCTCTAAACTTTTTTTTCTTTCCAATCAAATAAATGCTGTGATCATGATCAACGTTTACTTAATGTTAACATAAAATAAAGGTTCTAAAGTTTTCAAATGGAAGCCATCCCAATGCATTTAATTTAAAAACGTTCACTAAACTTAAGTGGGCGCCCAGACTGAGCGAGCGAGCGTGTGAGTGACTAAAAAAATAAATAGAACACATTGATTTTAACGAACCATGGGTTGGTCTCCTTTTGTTAAGAGCCGTTCTCTGTCCTCGTTTCTTGTGCCACATAAGGGTGTCGTCTGGAAAGCTCTCGTCTCCTGTCGTCTTTCAGCTTTGTCATATTGAATTACATTGATGGGAGGTTACTTTAAAAAAATACTTGTTCAGTTGTTGCAATTTATTTAAATAAATACTTATTATTGGTTTCACCATTTTAACACTAACATCCTGATAATATACATTCTTTAACGATAATTCAAAACACCTCTGTTTCACATGACGATTCAGCAGGCAAGACCAGTACAAAACTATGCCGTCTTTAATATCTTGGGTTTGTATTCCCCGTAGTTTTGTACTCTCAAACCCGGGTCACTACTTGATTTCTTTCCGTCTACCAAGGGGGTTATTCTATCTGAGTGGGAAAACTAAACATAGGCATGGCTTAACTATGCACCTGATCTAAAATACTGCGTAATACAACCTGGAAATAAACCATGCTTTGAACACATGCAGCTAAAAGGAAGAAAAAATGAAACATGGCTGTCGTTTAGAAAAGATGAATTTAATTTAAAATAACTGAAAATAAGAAAAATTAAAATATTTACATTATTAATAATAATAATATTTAGCACCGCGTCTTACTACGCGTTCGGGTTATACGCTTTAAGTACTAATTACGATAATGGATTAGGAATTGGGAAGGTTGAATTAGAGGAAGTGAACCCGCATTTTCGTGAAGGGAGAGTGGAAATTCATTTAGGAAAAACCACCCCCAGTTCACCCGACCGAGATTCGAACCTCGATCTCCCCGTCCTCAGCAGTCGAGCTCAACACGACAAGCGCGTTAGCCAACTACACCACCGAGGCGGGTCAATATTTACATTAAAATATGATTTTAAATACTAATAAAAACAGAAAAATCAATGTCATTACAAGTTTGCTTTCAAACAGTCTAAACCCACTGTCTGAATTCTGCTCACACGCGAATTTTTACATGACGTGAACGTCAACATACGTTATGTGAATGTCAAGTTGATCTCGATCCCTGCATAAAGCACAATATTTATTTGCTATGGGAGACTAGATGCATGGAAAAGGATTGGAATTGTAAATTTTGAGAAGTCAAATTCAAGCAAAAAACAGTATTGTAACATACATGGTTTAAGTGAAAACATTTAAATTTAATCATTAAAAGGCTATGGTGCAGCTGACAAATGATATTTTGTTTGCCAAGTCTCTTATGTTATAAAGAACAATGAGGACTTTTTTTTAGCGAATTAATAATACAATTTTGTCATTTTTTGTGATTTTGTTATACTTCTAACTACACTAGTCTATATAATTCCTTTAAAAAATTGCTCAAAATTGTTATATATATTCCCTTTGTAAACAGCTGTAGGTAGTATCAGCGTAGCACCAAAGAAATAATCTAGCGAAAGCATGGCAAATAAAATAAATACGAAACTGACCCACATACAATGGTATTATTATTATTGTTTGTAAATGCACACCTAAGGTAATAAGCCTTTGAACACATTAAACACCATGATCAATGTTCCCAAAACCAAAATATAAAACCAAATATTCAATAACTAGCTATACTAAATCTCATTTTACCATTTTGATAATTAGGAGGCAGCCACAATGTGAAATCATGTAAAATACTTGGTTTATGTTTGTTAAGTCAGATAACGCGTGCGATGATTAATAAAAAATTACCATGGTAATTAAATATCAGAGCCATATCAGTATATTACATGGTTTTTGTGATAAGGAGCTCCAATACTATTTTTTTTGTTATCTTGAAATGAGTAATTTGTATATAAAAGAAAGTTTAAAATTTATTATACCTGTTATATTTTTAATCCTTGTAAATGTATGTTAAAATAAAAAACTATAAATACATAAATAATGAATTTTCTTGAATTTACTTCTCAACTCTCATAGTGCACTCAATACAAGGGAGATACTGCCTCTACAGCTAATTACAAACAAGGTATGGCCTCTATAGCACATTACAGGGGAAACGTTGCCTCTATAGCCCGTTACAAGGGATACATTGCATCTATAGCTCATTACAAGAGAGATACTGCCTCTACAGCTAATTACAAACAAGGTATGGCCTCTATAGCGCATTACAGGGGAAACATTGCCTCTATAGCTCGTTACAAGGGATACATTGCATCTATAGCTCATTACAAGAGAGATACTGCCTCTACAGCTAATTACAAACAAGGTATGGCCTCTATAAGCACATTACAGGGGAAACATTGCCTCTATAGCTCGTTACAAGGGATACATTGCTTCTATAGCTCATTACAAGGGAGATAGGGCCTCTATAGAATGTAACAAGGGAGATAGTACCTCTATAGCTCACTATAAGGGATATAGGGCCTCTATAGCTCACTACAAGGGAGATATGACCTCTATAGCTCGATTACAAGGGATATATGGCCTCTATAGCTTGTTACAAGGGATACATTGCTTCTATAGCTCGTTACAAGGGAGATATGACCTCTATAGCTTGTTACAAGGGCGATATGACCTCTATAGCTTGTTACAAGAGAGATATGGCCTATATAGCTTGTTACAAGAGAGATATGGCCTATATAGCTTGTTACAAGGGATATATGGCCTCTATAGCTCAATACAAGGGATATATGGACTCTTTAGCTCACTACAAGGGATATATGGACTCTTTAGCTCACTACAAGGGATATATGGACTCTTTAGCTCACTACAAGGGATATATGGCCTCTTTAGCTCAATACAAAGGATATATGGACTCTTTAGCTCACTACAAGGGAGATATTACCTCTATAGCTCGTTACAAGGGAGATATGACCTCTATAACTCATTACAAGGGATATATGGCCTCTTTAGCTCACTACAAGGGAGATATTACCTCTATAGCTCACTACAAGGAAGATATGACCTCTATAGCTCGTTACAAGGGAGATATGACCTCTATAGCTCATTACAAGGGATATATGGCCTCTTTAGCTCACTACAAGGGAGAGATTACCTCTATAGCTCGTTACAAGGGAGATATGACCTCTATAGCTTGTTACAAGGGATATATGGCCTCTTTAGCTCACTACAAGGGAGATATTACCTCTATAGCTCACTACAAGGGAGATATGACCTCTATAGCTTGTTACAAGAGAGATATGGCCTATATAGCTTGTTACAAGGGAGATATGGCCTCTATAGCTCAATACAAGGGATATATGGACTCTTTAGCTCACTACAAGGGAGATATGACCTCTATAGCTTGTTACAAGAGAGATATGGCCTATATAGCTTGTTACAAGGGAGATATGGCCTCTATAGCTCAATACAAGGGATATATGGACTCTTTAGCTCACTACAAGGGATATATGGCCTCTATAGCTCATTACAAGCGAGATATGGCCTCTATAGCTCATTACAAGCGAGATATGGCCTCTATAGCTCATTACAAGCGAGATATGGCCTCTAAAGGTCATTCAACGGGAGGGATAGCCTCTAGATAACATTGCATTTTAGTTTCATTAGATTTATAATTATTTATTTTAATTATATCTCTCATATTGACAGCTTAACTTAAATAAAATGCCACTAAATACATTAAATTAGGTATTTAACTTGTACAGCATTTATTGCTTTTCCATTTAAACTAATACAATATATATCAGAAATCGAATGATTGGAAAATTGTATTATACAGGTATTATTAACATCTACTGAGCGACCCATCGAAGCTGGTATCTAGTAGTTCATGTCCCTCTTGACAGATAGCGCTAGTCGTGCCTACACTTAAAACCTCAATTTAGTGTCGAGATGTATTTTCGTGCCAAGGACATCTTTTACACAATCATTTATGAACTTTTTAAATCTAAATTTATTACTCCCGGGTAGGCGTGAGTGCATCTACACTCTAGTATGCATCTTAGCTGCAGAAGCTACTTAATCGTGCGGCTAGGGACGAAACACGCCGGGCAGCTTAAAGTCGGGATATCCCACCTCTCGTCCGAGGCAATTGTTGAGCGGACGTCTCCAATTTGGAAACGGCGTTGTTTCAAAATGGCGGAACTATCCACGTATGTTAAGGCTAAGGACGTGTTCAGGTTAAGTGACTACGATTGCATCGGTTTTGATCTCGACTGTACGCTCCTAAGATACAAGCTGACGCCGATGGTGCTGCTTGAATACGACACTTTGTCTAACTACCTTGTCAGAGAGAAGGGCTATGATCCCAAGTACCTGCTCCAACCTGTGGAACTCGACTCCAACTTCCTGCAGAGGGGGCTCATCTTGGATTTCCAGCGAGGAAACGTCCTACGAGTGGGCCACGATGGCTCGATCCAGAGGGCCAGTCACGGAACCCGGGAGATGACAGAGGACGATATTAAGGCCTGTTACGGGGCTCACGGGTGGGACGTCGCGTCAGAGTTCAGTCGCAATTTACTGGAAGGGTGGACAGGACCGTTGGCCGACAAGATGAGAACACTAGGGGACTACTTCGACATGCCAGCGTCCCTGGCCTTCGCGAGGATCATCGACTCGGTTGACGCCAAGGAAGGCAAGGTCGTCGGCACATACAACGTCTGGCCCGACGTCTTGCATGGGATCATGAACATGTTCAGCCGGGACCACTTTGACAAGAACAAGGGGGGGTATTTCTCTGAGCTGAAGAAGGATCCCGACCGCTACATCCGGAAATGCAGTCCGGCTCTTGTCGGTTGGTTGAAGAAGCTTAAGGAGTCCAAAGTGCTGTTTCTGGTGACTGGTTCTCACGTTGACTTTGCCTCGTTCACCTCAGGATATTGTCTGGGTGAGAACTGGAGGGATCTGTTCCATGTGGTCGTTTGTTACTCGCGAAAGCCCGGGTTCTTCACCGGGGGAAGACCCTTCATGAAGCTAGACGGAATTAACGAGACGGACACCCTGACTGCGGACATGCTCGACTTTGGGAATGTGTACAGCCAGGGCAACTGGCAGGACCTGTACTCACTATTTGCCCGGAAAACCGGCAAGAAACACCCCAGATGTGTTTACATCGGGGACAACACCATCCAGGACATTTACTCGCCGGCCCGCTACACCAAGTGCGACACTGTGGCCGTTGTGGAGGAGATGTTGGCCGAGAAGAGGGACCACGCCGACACTCGTCTGCTGACGTCAGATAGGTGGGGTTCATACTTTGCCCACAGTTCCGAGAGCGGCCTCAACAACGGTCCTAGCTTGTGGACCGACATCGTGAGGAGGCACGCCAAGATTTGTGTGCCACACTTGGACTTTCTCGCTGAAAGTGCGCCAGATGCCAGTTATACTAGCTTTTCTTCTGATGTGGCCGATCACTCAGCTGGGTTCCATCCGAGCTGTCCTCTAAGTTTGTCTGGATTCAATAAATAGTTTGTTCGATGAATAATTGTTATATGTTTGTTATTTTATATTTTTAGTGGGCCTACATTTTAATGTAACTCATACTAGGCCTATTTTTATTGAGACTCGTGTGATATTATACTGTAGGCCTACCTATTTCTAGTATTGTAGTTGATTACCTGACAATCTTAGTTGATTGATTCGTTGTACCTAACATTATAAATTATTTATACATATTTGTATATAAAAGTGCACTAACGGCCATTGTATGAGAAATGGTGTGCTCACAATAGGTTAACATTGTTCTTGATATGCGAAATACAGTCAGGGAATGGTACACTTTTTATGACAGTTTACAGAATTTTTTCTCTTTGTTATATAATTTAACACTAACATATGTGTTATTTTTAGTACACACAGTAAGAATACGGTGAATTATATTTTAACATTACTAAGATTAGAATTTAAAATGTGCTCATTTAAGTCACAGATTAATGTTCGGCCATATTGTGTAAGCTATAGGCCTCGACACAGACTCCACATCCGTAGTCTGTACTTCGTGTTCCTGGTCCATAAGAAATTCTATTTGCGATTTCAGAATCAATATTTGTAATCACGTGACCGTTTCAACCAATGAGATAGTAAGAGACTTTGTCCAATCAAAAAATTTGAAAAGAAATTGTCTACAACAAGGCGTGAGGGTCAAGCAGTCAGCTGATCATATAAGAATTAAAGAAACCAAAAACAACATTGTTGAGAAAACCCCCGGTATATACTAAAATGTAGGTTAAGTACATTCACAAGAAATATATTTATAACTCAATTTTAACTATCAAACTTAAAATATATAAGTGTTTGCAATAGCCTGAAAATACAAAACAGATCCACTAGTATTTTGGATGAAAACAAAACCATCAATTTTAAGATTTATTTTATTTAGCACTGCGTCTTACTACACGTTTTGGTTATACGCTTAAGTGCTTACTAATTAAGCTAATGGATTAGGAATTGGGAAGGTTGAATTTAGAGGAAGTGAACTCGGATTTGTGTGGTAAACCATTTAGGAAAACCACCCCCAGTTCACCCGACCAAGATTTGAGCCTCAATCTCCTCGTCCTCAGCAGTCAAGCTCAACACAAACCTGGTGTGCTATCTAACTACACCACCGAGACGGGTATTTGATGGGATGCTTCTACTTGCTAGATATGCAGAATTATTGTTAAAAAAACTTTGGGCTAAGTTGCCTGACATATTAAGTAGCCCATATGAGTGTTGCTGCCCATTACGGCTATCACAAACTTGCACGTCCTATTTCAATCTGGATAGAGTGGTTTAGATTCCACTCGCGCAAACATGTTCCTAGTTCAGGTGGATTTTATAAGTGCCTAAAAAAAAGAATAGGCCTGATATAAAAATACTAGCAGAAGCAATTTATGCATGTAAGTTATATCTTTTTTCTTCTAGTTTTCATAAATAAATGCAACATTATAAAAAAGAGGTTTGGACTCCAAAGTAAAAGAAGCTCGACTAGTAGCCAAAATTTATCTGGTGTTTTGATGATTTCTGAAATGTTTGACCAAGTATTTTCTTTTCGCTTCCTTAAATTCTTTGAGTTTTTTTACTAAACAAAACAGGCCTTTGCTGAACACAATCAATTAGAAGAGAATCCATTTCATAATCACTTGTATCCATAATTTATCAATTAGAAAAAATTAAATCACGCTAGTATATGGAGAATAAACAAAATAATAGGGGTGTTGAACCTACAAAAACAAAGGCAATATTTCTGAGAACTTGATATTTCTCAGAAAACATTTTCCTAGAAGCCGCTCTTCCCACCATGTTTAGATTTTTAGAAAAATATTTCTGAAATAGCTCCATATGTAGCATCTTTTAATTTTGTATTTGTTTCCATGACGACGGATCTTACCACTGCCATTCGTTCTTTTAGTTCAATGTACATGCACACATTTACTCGGCTGTGATTGGTAATCCGTATAAACTAGACCATAGAAAGTTAAAGTTGGGCAACTTCTATGGAGTAAGGACTTATGGATAAGGACTTTGTGGCCAGAGTAATCTGATATTGTGGCATTAATTTCTTACGGACCATGGACCTACGGATACGGAGTCTGTGTCGGGGTCTTATTAGTGTCTGGAACTCATTGATATGATAACTCGAATAAATGTTCATCCACATAAATCTATCAATTATAGTTAGGTAAAAGCCACTACTTGGCTAAACAAACTCAAATCTCCGATTTATCTTTGAATCCTGAATATCTAATCCGAATCTGAATCTCGAGGAAAAAAAATTATGAACATAAGAGGAATTATAAATAGGGCTATAATAGGATAGTAGAAAATACAAATATATACTAAATGTTAAACATTTTTTCTTATAATCCATTTATTATAATGTTCATACATTCAGTTGAGTGTTAAATTACTGGTCTGGGGTCTGGTTGTCAAGTTCATCCTATAATAATTGGTTCTGGACCAATCATAGTACCTAAGCCGTATTAGAGCTCAAAGAAAATTTCACTTGAAAGATTGAAAAAAAATAAAAATATATGGTGTACATATGGGATTTAGTCTCATCCGAAATGTCTTCAAATCTTGAATATCCATGAGGATTTGAGGAATTTGAAGGATTCAAGGGCCCAGCCATACTTTCAACACATTCAAAAGCTAATTTAGATCATAACCTGACTCTTACAAATAAATAAATAATATTAATTTTTTATCATGTTTATTAAATTTCACTTTGAACGTCTTTTTATGAAATTACACAAAGAAACTGTCACACATATCTATCAAAATGGGCAACCTTACAAAGTATTGTACGTAAATGATGTCATAGTTATTTTAACGGACAATAACCAATGTTTATTATACACTAGCCCAACCTAACAAACCAGGTCTTCAATGTGTAAGTAAAAAGATTTCTACTATGTTGTAAAGGGTTGTATTGTTAAAATAAACTACCAGTAAACAACATTTAAAAAAAATAATAATGGGGTGAAATGGGATAGGATGGCGTGTTTGTGAATACAGTATCTTAGGATAAGATATTTTAGTAAAAACATTTTGTACCACATGGATGGTTAAGTTTCATTAATATTAGTATTATTCTAATCACCATATGCTTGTTACATGTGTTCAAAGTAACAATGTGTTTGTTATCGTATTATTAAATGACAAAGAAACAAATTCTGTAAACTGTCATAAGAAGTGTACCATTCCCATCAAATAATTAATATGAAGTATTTGAATATTACTAACACATCACTGTTAACTGGGCAAAGACATCACATAATGCTTAACATTTATTATTAACTGGGAAAGGACATCACAAAATGGTTGGTAGTCATTGTTAACTAGGCAAGGACATCACACAATGCTTAGTAGTCATTATTAACTTGGCAATGAGGTCACACAATGTATAGTACCGGTAGTCATTACCAACTGAGCAAGGCCACCACACAATGCTTAGTAGTTTGTGTTAACTGGGTAAGGACATCACACAATGCTTAGTAGTCATTGGCAATGAGGTCACACAATGTATAGTACCGGTAGTCATTACCAACTGAGCAAGGCCACCACACAATGCTTAGTAGTCTGTGTTAACTGGGTAAGGACATCACACAATGCTTAGTAGTCGTTATTTAGGCAAGGACATCACACGATGCTTGGTGGCTGTTGTCGCAGTGACTGGTCATGCCTCACTATAGATGTATCGTGACTCTAGTGTTAGTAAATCTCCTGTGTTGTTTGCACAACATTTCCACAGTGTATTGCTAATTGCTAATATGTCCAGCGCAAGTTAAGACAGTTTGATCTGTCAAAACATCTTCACAGCTCAAATTGAATAATACTCTTTATGTTAGATTATTTATTTTATTAAATTAGATCGATCGTGACTGATATTTGAACAGATTGGAAATATTGTAGGCTCTACTAATCAAGTGTACAAAGATCTACTGAGGTTTATCATATATTATTTATAGTAGCTTAAAGCCAAGACCTGTTTAAAAATGTAAAGCAGTTTGTTGCTGCTCTAAATGAAATATTTATATATGTTGTTTGAATGCGCAAATAAGATGTACTATTTATATAAACACGATGTAATAAACAACCAGACTTTCCGGTATTCTTTGAGTTGAGCCTTATTTACCTCAAAACTCATTCACATATGATAATAACAGGTGATATTCTCATATGGACTATTAGAAGCCTGGAGGGGATTTATCAACAACCAGCATATCACTTGGGTGACAAATTCTCAGCTTTGTAGTGTAGTCACAACAAACTGTCAGCTCTGTAAAGTAGTCACAACAAACTGTCAGCTCTGTAAAGTAGTCACAGCAAACTGTCAGCTCTGTAAAGTAGTCACAATAAACTGTCAGCTCTGTAAAGTAGTCACAGCAAACTGTCAGCTCTGTAAAGTAGTCACAACAAACTGTCAGCTCTGTAAAGTAGTCACAACAAACTGTCAGCTCTGTAAAGTAGTCACAATAAATTGTCAGCTCTGTAAAGTAGTCACAATTAACTGTCAGCTCTGTAAAGTAGTCACAATAAACTGTCAGCTCTTTAAAGTAGTCACAACAAACTGCCAGCTCTTTAAAGTAGTCACAATAATAAACTGTCAGCTCTTTAAAGTAGTCACAATAATAAACTGTCAGCTCTTTAAAGTAGTCACAATAAACTGTCAGCTCTTTAAAGTAGTCACAACAAACTACCAGCCCTGTAAAGTAGTCACAATAAATTGTCAGCTCTGTAAAGTAGTCACAATAAATTGTCAGCTCTGTAAAGTAGTCACAATAAATTGTCAGCTCTGTAAAGTAGTCACAATAAACTGTCAGCTCTGTAAAGTAGTCACAATAAACTGTCAGCTCTGTAAAGTAGTCACAATAAATTGTCAGCTCTGTAAAGTATTCACAATAAATTGTCAGCTCTGTAAAGTAGTCACAATAAACTGTCAGCTCTGTAAAGTAGTCAATAAACTGTCAGCTCTTTAAAGTAGTCACAATAATAAACTGTCAGCTCTTTAAAGTAGTCACAACAAATTGTCAGCTCTATTAAGTAATCTCAACAAATTGTCAGCTCTATTAAGTAATCTCAACAGACTGTCAGTTATGTAAAGTAGTCTCAAAAAACTCAGCTCTGTAAATATGTCACAAAAAACTGTCAGCTCTATAGTCGCATCAAGTTGTCAGCTCTGTAATGGACAAAAAGTTTCAAAACGGATAAATTTTGTATAAACACCGAAAGAGGAACTCCTGATTTGAACCTAAGGACCTAGTTTCCTGATCAATGAGCGGGCCTTGCCCTTTCGATCTTCTCTTATTGTTAACAATATTTCTAGGTTGATATTCATTCAACAACCAAGTTATAATTTTCATGCTTGAGTTGAAAGATAAATACATTTTATATATTTACATTAACTTTTATATATAAATTCCGTTAAAATGTATTTGTTTCTTTGACTTGCCTGCAGATTAAAGTAAATAAAGACATATTGTGTTCATATTTATCACTATAGGCTACTAAGTAAATAATTGTTTACACGTTTCAGTGAAAGTGCGCCAAAATTAAACAGGACATCGAGGATGCTCTACCAAACATTTTTAGATAGGGAAAGTGTGGTCTAAGAAGCCAGCTAAGTGGGATATGGGCCTAAACACGTCTAACACTTCTGAAAATTGAAAAATGACACCTGGACACGGGATATATTTGGTGGACTATCCACACTAAAATGCATTAACAATAGTTTCGGCTATTTGTTTCATTAACGTCTAACACTGTTACTAATATCTGGTCTATTTACAGCTAATCATTATATGTATTTTATTTACATTTAGTTGTAACATTACGTACAGGTAGAACTGTACATTATACCATATCATTGACTGACTGAGGAAACCTACCATTTCGTACCTCACAACAGTTGCTCAAAATGACGGCCACCAACCCCAATGCAAGCATGACATCGGCGCACGAAATTCTGCAGCACCCTTTTAAATATCCCGTGCGTGTTGCGAATCACATCACAGGCGACGACAATCCTGGCAACCAATCCCAAGTCTGTGTCCACTGGGGTCTCGTACACAAGTGGTTTGGAATATCCCCATACGAAATAGGCTTCAGGCTCTGCCCCCACATGCTTAGACCCATTTCCCCCTTAGCTAGCTTCGCAGACCACATGTTTCTTATCTCAAAATGTTCGGTAGGGCATCCTCGATGTCCTGTTTTAATTTTTGCACACTTTCACTGAAACACACTATATATCATTTTATGCCCTTACCCAGAATCTAGTGTCCAATCGAAAGTCAATTTTATGGCTGAAACTGAAGCCAAACTTCCTTTTCTTTTTCACCTTCGGTCAAAGCCGAAGAAATCACGTATATTATGAAAAATCCCTATTTTTAAGCTTAGTGCAATTTCTGCTGCATTTTAAATTTAAGATCATGTTTATTTAAATAACACTTCACATGTTTATTGTTGATAGAATAAAAGTAGAATATGTTTTCGAAGTTGTGATACAAAATAAAAGTATGACAAAAATATCAATCACTTCTTCCTCTTAATATTTGGCTTTGAAAAAGTGACTAAATTATTTTTTATTACCATCCAGTCCCATACAAAAAATTAATTGTTTATCTTTTATGTGTATTATAATTAATTACATTAGCCATGGTTATCAGGGAAAGGTCTTAATAAATCTGATTGTAATACTAGACTATAGTAAACATGAACCTTGTGTTGTCATAACTGACTACTGACTAGTCTACCGACCGAGCGCATATAACCATCATGCGGTGACTTGTCAGTTGTCACGTGACCGCTCCCGCATTGCTACCATGAGTGTACATTAGGTAAGGTAAGTTAAATGAACCTTCGGCTTTGGCGAAACTTTCGGTCTAATTTTGGCTAAAGCTGATTATTTTGCCGAAGGTGCAATTTATGGCGGAAGGTAGCCGAAGCTGAATGTTCGGTCGAACACTACCAGAATCGCGTTAACATTAATTGGTGCTCATCTCCTTTGTTACAAGTGGGTGTGTGGTGCACACCTAGTCTCAAACTGTACCCTGGTTAGTGACCAGCACACCCGACAAACTGTACCTTGGTTAGTGACCAGCACACCCAACAAACTGTACCCTGGTTAGTGACCAGCACGCCCGACAAACTGTACCCTGGTTAGTGACCAGCACACCTGACAAACTGTACCCTGGTTAGTGACCAGCACACCCGACAAACTGTACCCTGATTAGTGACCAGCACACCCGACAAACTGTACCCTGGTTAGTGACCAGCGCACCTGACAAACTGTACCCTGGTTAGTGACCAGCACACCCGACAAACTGTACTCTGGTTAGTGACCAGCACACCCGACAAACTGTACCCTGATTAGTGACCAGCACACCCAACAAACTGTACCCTGGTTAGTGACCAGCGCACCTGACAAACTGTACCCTGGTTAGTGACCAGCACACCCGACAAACTGTACCCTGGTTAGTGACAGCACACCTGACAACTGTACCCTGGTTAGTGATCAGCACACCCAACAAACTGTACCCTGGTTAGTGACCAGCACACCCAACAAACTACCCTGGTTAGTGACCAGCACACCCAACAAACTGTACCCTGGTTAGTGACCTGCACACCCGACAAACTGTACCCTGGTTAGTGACCAGCGCACCCAACAAACTGTACCCTGGTTAGTGACCAGCACACCCAACAAACTGTACCCTGGTTAGTGACCAGCACACCTGACAAACTGTACCCTAGTTAGTGACCAGCACGCCTGACAAACTATGCCCTGGTTAGTGAGTTACCAGCACATCTGACAAACTTTGCTGGTTGTTATCACACCCCTCCCTCCTCACCCTTTTGCCCTAGAAGTCACCAGTATGTGTGTGGTTATTTCAGCTGCCTATAGTCCCCACCATCACAAGACAGCTCGAGAAGATGAAGAAGGGCAGTGGAAGGTCGAACAAACCGAAGACCAAGGACACCTGGAAGGGCAGACAACTGTTGAGGAGACAAAAAGAAACCTTGGCGGAGGTTCAGAGGATTAAACTGGTGGAAAAAAGCTGAGCTCCATTTGACTGGACAGAAGTCGGCTGCGGCTTAGTCCGAACATAAGCTAGACACATCCTTCAGGATGTACAACCGTCTCGAGTTAAAATACCCCTTGGTTGGTTTTGTGATATTTACATTGTATGTGGGTTTGTAAAGCTGCTGCTTATTTGGATGATTGTGTTGAACACTTATTTGTCAGTGATACGGTATAACCCCATTAGACCAAACCCTAGTAGTCCAGAATTTCAGATCATCCGAACATAATTGAGGAGGTCAGGGCAAAAACATGACAACCTTCACAGATTTTGATGCAATATATTCACTATTTAAACTTCTATTAAATATGTAACTCTAGCTATGTATAAAACTTATATATGTCATTGTTAGATATGTCTAAAAAAAACTTTTAATTCAAGAGGTAAGCTGCCAGAAAGCCCCGCTAAAACATTTTTTCATATAATAAGTTATAGTGATCTTACCCCGATTCCCTCAAATTTTGTTCAACACGAGGGAAAAGAACAATAAAGTAAGTCAAATTAAATATATTTTATTGTTTAATAAATAACAAACACAAAAGTTCAAAGTAAGCTAATGTAAATCTTAAAAAACGTATTCAACTGCCATTTAACCCACTTTGGTGGCCACGTGCTACTCTTGCAATAGACTAAACTGCCCATGATGGGGGAGATCGCAGTTCGATCCCACTCGGGTGGTTTTTCCTAAATGAATTTCCATTCTCTTTCTCTCTCTCCCTCCCCACACAAATGCGGGTACACATCCTCTAAGTTCAGCCTTCCTCATCCTTAACTCAATACCATAATTATTATATAAACTTATAACCTGAATAGGTAGCAAGACATGCGATAAAACTTTTGTCTCCACTTAGATTATTCTGTATTCTCCCAGTTAAACCAAAGTTTTGCTAATCCGGACAAGCCTTGGCCCCAATTAGTTTGGCTTAGCAAGGTTATACTGTACTTTATTTGTACAAACATTGAATGTAAAACATAAAGGACCAAACATTATAAAAGTCTGAAATAAAACAAAGTACAATATCCAAGTTATGAGTTTACTGATTGTTGTGAAATTTTCCTTCCCCAGGTCCCAAAAAAAAACACATTTTTTTTTGTTCAAATGAATTCCATAACAAGTTGTGCATATATAAAATAATTTAAAATTAGTTTTGGCAATAACTTGCTTCGGGATGCTATGTTAAGGTACGTATTCACCGAAGGAACGTTGAAGACCTTTTTGTTGCCATATGTTGCTATTTGTTTCATAATTTATGAACCTATGTCATCGAGTGTAAACTTTTTGTCTTCACTGGGGCAACTCAATTTGAACATTGGTTTGTGGTTGCTGAAACCCAAATATCTTGATTTCTTCCATCACACTTTGTAACGTCTTTTCTTCATCCTAACTATAAATGCTGTTAGTACTAATTCTAATTTCCTTTTATCTTTTGATCTAAAGCTTGAACTATATATAATAGCATCATCATCAACAACTATTTCCAGCCTGTGGCCGGGTCAGTTTACTAAACTGCCTCCATCTTCCTCTATCCTAACATTCTTCTCCTCTCATTTGAGCACACTCTGTTATAACTTATCTGCTCTGCTCATCCCATACCTTTCTTGTCCTTCCTTGTAGTCTTTTTCCTACATACTTCATTTCCATCTTTCGCTTTGGCATCCTCTCTTTTTCCATCCTCATTTTATGCCCATACCATCTCACCCTTGCTTTCAAGAGAATTTTGCATTCATAAGTTACTTCGTATTTCAAACAGATGAGGAGATATGATCAAAGTTATCCAGGGAAGAATTGGAGTACATGAGATAGTAGAGGAAGCAAGACTGAGATGGTATGGGCATGTAATGAGGATGTTGGGGTACATGAGATAGTAGAGGAAGCAAGACTGAGATGGTATGGGCATCTAATGAGGATGTTGGAGTACATGAGATAGTAGAGGAAGCAAGACTGAGATGGTATGGGCATGTAATGAGGATGGAAAAAGAGAGGATACCAAAGAATTAAAAAAAAATAAAGTGTGTGAGAAAAAGACGGCGAGGGAAGCCAAGAAAGCGATAGGAGGAGCGGATAACAAAGTATTCAATTGAGAGGAGAAGAATGGTGGAAGGCTAGAGGAAGATGGAGGCATGTTACTAAACTGTCCCTGCCACAGGCTGGGAACAGTTGATGATGAAAGGAATATGTCCTAAAATTCCCGAATGTGTTTAAATGTTAAGTCAAGATTAGCGCAAAAAAAGATGGAAGCATGAAGAGAAAAGAGTTCCAAATGATCCGTCCTTTCTTATCACATTACATTTCCTTACTTTACAGTGTTTTCTGGATTAACGTTTGTAAGGAGCATGTTAGCTGTCATGAGGAAAAACAAGATTAGGAATGAAGTTATCTGGCAATGAACGGGAGTACAGGGAGTACATGAGATAGTAGAGGAAGCAAGACTGAGATGGTATTGTAAAGTGGTGGACTACACCAAAAAGGATGGAGAAGAATCTAGAGTAAGCGATTGGGTACAGTATGGTATGGTGTGTTGGAGTACATGAGATAGTTGAAGCAACGGTGAGATGATATGGTCACGTAATGAGGATTAGAGAAGAAATAATACCAAAGAAAATGGAGATTTAGGAAAAAAGACTGCAAGGGAGGCCAAGAAAGAGATGAGAGAAGAATAGTGGAAGGACAGAGGAAGATGGAGGCATTTTACCAAAGTAACCTGCTGAAAGGCTGGAAACAGTTGACGGATGTTTTCAGGTGTACCACTTAGCAGAGTAATTTTATTTCTCTTGGTAATTCACATAAGGTTATTTTATGTTTGCCCATTTTTCTATTGGTTCACTTTATTACGTTATATAGTATTAAAGAAAAAAATTATAACATTTATGTAAAAAAATATGCTTTTTTTACCATAGTAAAACTGTATCTGGTTCTTGATATTTACAAATTGTACGTGTATTTAGAAATTAGATTGAAAGACAAACTTTTTTTTTTATCATCACTGCATCTTACTACCTGATCAGGTTATATGCATACATAATTACTTTAATGGAGTAGGGATGAGGTAGAAGTTACTTTAGAAGTAATCTACCTGCATTTGTGTGGAGGGAGAGTGGGAAACCATTTATGGAAAACCACCGTTATTAGACCCCGATATCCTCATCTTCATCAGACCAGTAGGTGACTCCATAGATCATTTCACAATGAAGCAAGTAAACACCATTTCATGAGTAAAATAACTTATGTAAAATGTATAAGAAAAAGGTTTAACGACAATGGAATTTCACCTTTTTTTATCACTTTGTCTTAATACCTGTCCAGGTTATAGGCAAAATAATTATTTAAAATATGGAATAAGACTTGGAACGTTATTAATTAAATAAAATGGTAAAGCAACTGTATTGAAAAAAACAAGTATTTATTAACATATTCTATTAACATTTATAAACTTTTATCATACTGATAATTACTTTATATAATTAACTCCTGATTATCCGCGGTAATGGAGGGGATGACTGCCGCGGATAACCCAAAATCGTGGATAGTTTGCATATTTAGTAAAACAAGAGATTGTAGCACATTCAATTCAAACTAGTACTCACCTATCGAGATTACATCCATGAACACATAATTATATTTCATGCACAAAGATTTTAAAAAAATCACATTTTAAATCAACATACAGTATACTAAGTATATATAGTATACACCACTTAAAAACGGATGTATTAGTCCTGTGCTTCATTACAGCCGTTTTCCTTTTCCTTGTCGCACTATGTATTTTAAGTAGCATCAGCGTGTCGGATAGGAGCGTGTTATCTTCCTGTTACAGATAATTAAGCCGGTACATCCCGAAAGGCCCCCCCCTACCCTCCTACCCATGCATAAACTTTTTGCCTCTAAGCCATTATCTCTTCCATTGAGGTTTATTGATTTCAACAATCTGTAGGTATTCACCATCAACGTGTCATTATTCAAAAAATGTATCCCTTGCTGTTGGAGATGCCACAGTTAAGCGGATAGTCAGGAGTTAATTGTATTTACATTTTAATAAGTTAAAAATATTCAAATAAAATTTAATACTTTGCATAATTAATACTAACATGATTGTGCGTCCACATTAAATCAGCTGTAGGTACTATTAATTGCGACTCGCTGCAAATTATCAGCTGCCATTCACAGATCAAAAATAACTTAGGATATATTTTCACAATTTCATGTTATTAAGCTCGTAGGAAACTACCATATTTCTTCAATTTAAAGACACACTTTTTTCTCCCATCTAAACGTCTCTAAAAATGGGCAGCATCTTAGAATCATAATTGTGTTTTGACCAACGCTCTTGATGGCCAAGAAGACTATGTGTTATATTATTATTATTATTATTACTAGCACCGCGTCTTACTACCCGTTCGGGTTATATGCACTTACGATAATGTGTAATGGTAGGGTGATTGTGAGATGAAATGGAGGACCTACAGTTTAACGTGGGATCCGAACCACGGTGGAGGCCTGGACTATTTGTTATAGGATGATAAAAGATAAAGAAGGCTCAGAAGATAATCAGACTGGTGTTGATTCAGAAGGACAAAATAAATAACATACCTACTGATAAATATGGTACTATGGTTGTTAGTAGATTGAATTCTGTAATAAAATATTTCTTAGATACACAAGAACCTGGTTAATCCAAACTAACCGGGACCGAAACTTGTTTGGATTAACCGGTAGAATACAGGGATACAGTATTTTCACGAATTTTAAATTACAGTTGAATGAGTTTAATCACATTTTTGTTTATTTAACTGATGTATAACTAATATATACTGTAATTATTTTCAGTTACAGGAAAACATTTCTTCGACTGAAACCTGTAAATAATAAGTATTTACTATCAGATATCAATGTTCTTACAATTCCCTTTTAACTATGAGCCTGTTAACCAATGCAATATATTTCATTTGACTTAATATTGATTCAGTTTTCTGTAAAATATGTTTCGATTGTCAAGAATTTTGGTTTACCGGGGTTTGGTCTAAAGGGGTTTTACTGTAAAGGATATTTTAGTGTTTTATTTTTATTTTATTTTTATTTTATTTTCTTTAAATCGCAGCATTTTTTTCTGTTAGTGGTTCTGAAAAAATTAAGGTGCATCTTACAATCAATGGTGTCTTAGAATCAAAGAAATATGGTATATAAATCCTTGCAACAAACACATACACAATAACAATGCTATGAGATTCACACCTATGCTTGGTAAATACATATGGTTACAGTTATTAAGTAGCATGAGCATACGCTGGGGGGAGGTGTTCAGGAGGTTAAACCCGGCCCCCTGAAATAATGACAACATTAACTCTCTTTCTCTCTCTCTCTCTCTCTCTCTCTCTCTATATATATATATATATGTATCATCTGTTCTCCAGATAGCTTTCTACTGCGAATGTAGTACATAATATACAGAAATTCTGTGTTGAAAGACTGCATTGTCCAAGATTCACCTACTTAAAAACAAACACCTCTCCTTTCTCTTAGCGAAACCTGATGGGATAGTAAACATGAGGCAGTTATGAGATTCAAAGAAGTGTATAACTAAGTAGTTAACGCACTGGAAAAACTTCAGTCTTCAAATTTGGCGCATCAATTAATTATTAGAGTGCATTACTGCAGGGTAGTTTATAATATGCCTCATTGTAATTGAGAAAATATTCTCTTTTACACTGCAGCTGTCAAAGGCACTTCAAAAAGTAGGGATTGATATTTCTGAAGCCGGCTCTCATGTTGATACAATTTTGGTAGTTTTTAAACGGCAACGTGATAATTCCGAAGAAGAATTTAAAACACTGTATGCGATAACATTAATACTGACGTTGAATGTTAGCGGCACTATAACAGTGCCCAAATCAACTGTGTATCGGGTTTATAGAGAAAATGTTCCAGCGTCAGGTCCAGAGTAATACTATAGGAGTAAGGAAGGAAATATTTATACCATTTGAGACAGTGCAATTAAAGGAACACTGTCGAAACCACAACCAGCTTCTTTCAAACATAAAAAAAAAAAGATCCCTAAACATCTTGCAGATAATGAAAGTGGCCAAAACTTGCGATTTAACTTAGATTTCTACAGATAACTTTTTTCCACATCCTGACATGTTCTTTGCAGAATTTCAATTATGGAAGAAGAAATGGAGCGGTGTTAAGTCTAAAAGACAGGCCAAGCACTGCAATAGAAGTATTTTCGCAGCGTAGTGAAACATTTTATCCAAATGTGAGGATACTTCTTCTAATACTGAACGAATCTTCTCATCTCTACTGCTTCACCTGAGAGGTTATTTTCGAAATTTAAAAGATTGAACAGCTGCTACCTGTGCGGTACAGCGGCACAAGATGGCTTAACCAGTGTTTCCCTTCTCAGTGTTCACAGAGAAATATAAGTGGACACAGATGAAGTTATGACCAAGTCTTCACCCAGTCCAAGGAGGGTAGATTTCATTTTGTAGTGATAATATATTTGACCTCGTTTTTAAATGATGCAAACTGTAATGGCTTTGACCAATTATATATGTATTGTAGTTATTATTATTAGCACCGCGTCTTACTACCCATTCGGGTTATATGCACTTACGCTAATGTGTAATGGTAGGGTGATTGTGAGATGAAATGGAGGACCTACAGTTTAACATGGAATCCGAACCACGGTGGAGGCCTGGCATTCCCCACATTCACAAGATGTCTTGTCAGAGGTGAAGGAAGGGTTTGGCAATCAGATAAATCTGGGCCGGGACTAAGGATTGAACCACGGACCCTCAGATCAGAAGTCTGACACCTTACCCCTAGACTGCCAGGTCACCGACTGTATTGTAATTAAATATATCTATATATATATATTCTGACTTGACAAAACACACACACATATATACATGCATAGGTAATGTCAAGTCTTAACTTCTAAGTGTTTAGTATGTATGTTGTTTTTAAAACACTCATGAATAGTTTTTTTTTTCAGTAAAATTTTGTTTACAATAAACATAACCCCCTCCGAAATAATTTTAACCATACACCCGTGTTAAGTAGGTACGTTGTATAAAAACTAGGGGTGTGCAAAGCAACAGCGCTTTGACTTTGCTTTGAATAAAACTTCAGCCTTGACAATTTATCAGTAAAAATATTGACAGCTAAAATTCTCAATTTATGGTAAAATTATTGCCATTCTTAGCTGTTTTATGCGTTGCAAATCAATATTCAGGTGAATAAGTCTGAAGTTATTGAACTGTAAGTTGTGAAAACTTGACTTATCAGAATAAAACAAAATATTACAAACAATTGTGCAATAAAACATAATACAAGTAATTTTTGTGCATAAAGTGATCAAAATAGCCTCAATATTTTTTTTCCAAGTATAAAACCATTAACAAAAAAAATTAAAACTTCGATATCATTTCATATTTTCAACTCAAGTCTGCTTTGAATTGAAAAAAATGGACTTCGCTCACTCCTAATAAATAGAATAAAAATACTAGGCTTGTAAATAAGCTAATATATAAAAAATATCAAACACTATACTTGTATAAGAGCTATAAACTAATGTGGATGTTGTGGGCTGTTGGCCGGTGAGATGTGGTTCAAGGTCGCTCAACACACAGAGCTATCCCCATACCACCTCCTATACAGAGGGCTGCTACCCCCTTCTTAGCCCCAGTCTGTTCCAAGGCGTGCAGCAGTGTCACAAGGATCCGTGTACCTGAACGCACGACAATATTCAGTGAATAACCACAGGATAGTGATAAAATATTAAATTGGGCATCAGACTGGTTATAAACTAGGTTCATTTAGCAGTTGAGGGTTTCCTGTACTAGCGTACCGTTACCCACCTGATGCTCCAATAGGGTGCCCCAATGAGATGGCCCCTCCGTTGACGTTCACCTTGCTGGGAGACAGGCCCAGTTCCCTGACCACTGCCAGCGCTTGAGCGGCGAACGCTTCATTCAGTTCAAACAGGTCCACATCTGCTATGCTCCAACCAGCTCTCTCCAACTGTGTGACAATACGGGTGCACATTAGGCTCTCGCATTAATTAACAATACCAAGCTGGGTGTGCATTAGGCTCTCACATGAATTAACAATGCCAAGATGGGTGTGCATTAGGCTCTCACATGAATTAACAATGCCAAGATGGGTGCGCATTAGGCTCTCACATTAATTAACAATGCCAAGATGGGTGTGCATTAGGCTCTCACATGAATTAACAATGCCAAGATGGGTGTGCATTAGGCTCCCTTTCATGAATGAACAAAACCCCTATTCATCTTCCCAATGGATAAAGAATGTTGATGAATGATTTGTAAACTTACTGCAAGAATGACCCAAGGGAGGGTGTATCCTAGTGCACAAGAGTATCTGATTACCGAATTCCAACACTAACATTCAGCGCTGGCACTAGAACTAACTAATAAAGGAGAAACACTGTTACAAATCTTTTAGCCCGGCCATTGATTCTGCCTTGAGACAACACCATGGACATTATTACAACGCGTTGATGTTTCTCCGGGCACCTGCACTCGAGTGTGTGTCGGTGATCTGGGTACTCACGGCGCGGGTGATTGCAGGAATGGGCCCCAGACCCATGACGGAAGGCTCCAGCCCAGTCTGGGCGTAGGCCACTACACGGCCCAAAGGGGTCACACCTCGCTTCCGGGCCAACTCTTCAGACATGAGCACCAACGCAGCCGCGCCATCATTTATACCGGATGAGTTGCCTGCGGTGACTGTACCGCCAACCTGTACAAGACCAGGTTATGTGCACCTCGAAACCTACCACCTCCATGTTCAGTTGCACAACTCGGACAGACACTCACAAGATTCTTTGTTTCATTAATATTATCACTCAATCGTGTATCTTAGTGCCAGTTTGCCGGCATTATTACACTCTAGTAGCAGTATGCCGGCATTATTACACTCTAGTAGCAGTATGCCGGCATTATTACACTCTAGTAGCAGTATGCTGGCATTATTACACTCTAGTAGCAGTATGCTGGCATTATTACACTCTAGTAGCAGTATGCTGGCATTATTACACTCTAGTAGCAGTATGCTGACATTATTACACTCTAGTAGCAGTATGCTGGCATTATTACACTCTAGTATCAGTATGCTGGCATTATTACACTCTAGTATCAGTATGCTGGCATTAATATGTGCTACTGTAAGATAAGCTCCTTTGACCATGCACCCACGAAAGCAGGTATTATTTTATTAAATGTCAATATGGATATTATGTGTAAGCACTCGAAAATCTGGATCAGTTAAACAACACCAGCAAACATGTCAGTTAATGATGTTTATCCAATATTCATGTTGCTATCCACGCTATTGGATGAAATATGTAGTTTTTACCGTGAGTGTACCTTTACAAATGCTGGCTTTAGTTTTCCCAGAGTTTCTAGAGTGGTGGTTGGTCGAGGAAACTCGTCCTTGTCTACCACCACAGGGCCCTTCCTCCCAGGAACAGTGACAGAGACGAGTTCTTTCTTGAACAATCCTCTCTCTTGTGCATTAGAGGTGCGAGCCTGACTCTCTGTGGCGAGTTGGTCCTGCTCCTCTCGACTCAGCTTGTACTGGCGAGCAACATTCTCAGCTGTAACAAACCCAGGTTCAGCTTGTACTGACAAGCAACGTTAACAGCTGTAACAAACCCAGGTTCAGCTTGTACTGACAAGCAACGTTATCAGCTGTAACAAACCCAGGTTCAGCTTGTACTGGCAAGCAACGTTATCAGCTGTAACAAACCCAGGTTCAGCTTGTATTGGCAAGCAACGTTATCAGCTGTAACAAGCCCAGGTTCAGCTTGTACTGGCGAGCAGCAATCCCGGGCTCAGATTATACTGGTGAGCATAAAACCCAGATTCAACTGATTTACCCTCATAAAGATTCCCTCGCTACCTGTCTCGCCCATGTGAATGTGACAGAAGGCATCGGTGAGTCCATCTCCCAGTAAGGAGTCGGTCAAAGCGCTGTCCCCCAATTTGACCCCGGCTCGCATGTGGATTGTGTGCGTGGACTGACTCATCGACTCCTGGCCTCCACTCACCACAATAGAAGAGTCTCCATTTTGAACAGCTTGAGCACCCAGCACTACGGACCTACAAGAAGAATACTTCATAACAACATTACCTTCATTAGTAGTCGTTAGCATCTCAACATAGTTGATTAAAGCTACGGCTATTATTGTGAGCTGGTCATCGGGACAAATACGCCAGGACCAGAATGCCAGCACCGAGAGCCTTGTTATATATGAGAGTGGCTGTACTGCGCAGCTACAGCATGGCGACAATGACTTGGTTGTGAACGTGGGCGGCTTTGAGTCTCTCATATAAATAACCATGATTAACATTCACAGCGACCTGGCCGCAAGTTTGTTGCCAGTGCTATAAGGGGACAAGGATTCACAGATACTTTTTTTTTAACACCGCGTCTTACTACTCATTTGGGTTATATTCTTATGAACTAATTAAGTTAATGGGATTAGGTAGGTTTTATTATGAGCAAGTGTACCCGAATTTGTGTGGAGAGAGAGTGTAAAATAATTTTGGAAAAAGCCCCCCTTAGTACACCTGACTGAGATTCAAACTTTGATCTCCTCGTCAACAGTGGTCCAGTCTACTGAGAGAGTAGCACGTTAGACCAAGCTGCCACCGAAGAGACACGGAGATATTGAAATAAAGTTTAGATATTCATATTTTGGTTTAGCAGCCTACAACACTGTTGGTTTTGAATACAGAAACCACGCGTGCTAACTGTTTGGGTTAAGATTTCCTTAACCTTGATATTTTTGTGTTCTCAAATTTTAATATTAGTAATTTTTTTCCACTCCTTGAGTGGAAGGAGAGGGGAAAACCATTTAGGATAAAACATTCTCAGTAGACTCGACCGGTATTAAAACCCTGATCTCCCCGCTATCAGCAGGCCAGTCTAACACAATAAGGGTGGCGATCGTTCGTCCATTGAAGCTTGTTGTATTAAAGTTAATTTCCTTCAGTTGGTAGCCCAGGAATATAAATACAACAAATACAAATGCAATATAACACCCAACTGACCCCACACTTTGCACGTGTGAGTTCTACGCTGTAGAATGGCTTAATCAGCTATTTTCGAGAGATCTCCTGTTTGGTTCACTTTGCCTGTAAGTCATGTGACTATTTACTCATCTATGATTGGTCGAACGGCTGTCTGCTATTGAAGTGTTTGTAGAAGGAACATGGAGACATTTCGGAAAGGGGGAAAGCAATGTGCAAAGTACCACAACCCGCAGCCCTTTCTCTCAGACAAAAACTAGGGAGAAGACCGACTTGTGTGGTCCAATAAAAATTTGTATATAGGTTATTTAAGTATAGAGACTTATTTTACAATCCGATTAAAATCGAAGAAGCTATCACACATGTACTTTTGTGTGTCTCATGAATTTGTTAACAAATTTAGAGAAGACCACGCAGGTGTATGTGTTGCTACGATTTATCTGTTTTAATTTGAAATATATAGTAAAATGGTGGCAAGTCACACCGATCAATTGTTAAAAGTTTTATCATTAACTTAATCCATCCACTTCAGAATGTTCAAAGAAACATCAAAGTTTTTCAGTTGCTGCATAATATGACTCTCATGGTAGTTTCTTCAGTTGCCACCACAACACGGGGTAGAAGCGTAGTTTATTGAAACCCCCCCTCCTCTCTTCCGTATTTCAACAATTAGGAATTTGATTTTTCATTATACTTAGAATATAACAGAACCAATCAAATGTGTGAGCACCAGATTGGCGTGAGTGATGTAACAATAGGATTTCTAGCAAAGTAAAACTTATGTTACAAGTATTTTTTATGAAATGCCGAAAAGATTGTGAAATTGAACATGACATTAAATGAAAGAGTAAAGTTATATTTGCAAAGGACTGAAAAAAAAAAAAAGAAGGTAAACTTAAAGAGATTTTTTAAAGCTTGATAGCAGTGACCTTCCTTTTTTGCAAGTTGTCATCGTCCCGCAATTCTTAAAATTGTTTCATTTAATAAATTACATGTGCACAGAATTTTATACTTTCCCATAAACCAAGAAAATATACATATACAAAACAGGGTAATAAACATGAACCCATATTGGTGGGTAATGGTTTTCTGGTAACAAGGAGGTCAAAACTCAAATCCCAGCCGGATGTAATGAGGGTGTTTTTTTCCTGAATAGTTTTTCACTCTCTCTTTATGGAAATGCATGTACATTTTCTCTAAATTCTGCTTTCCTTATTCCTATGCCATTTTTGATAATATATGTCTATCTAGGACAAGGTGTAAGGCGTTGTGAAAAGAAGAACAGATACAAATATCAAAACAACCCAAAAATTTAAAAAAAAAGATTGAGAGATACAAGATTAGCTGCAAGGTTTGTAATTTTCAAATCCTTTAATTTGTAATTGTTGTTTTAATTTTTCGGACCTAATGACACAAAGTCTCGATGCCAGGAAAGAACGTAAGCTCACTTCAAACCTGATCCACAGAGCATGTTGACAGTGTACGCAGTGACACTGTAGGGACATCCCGCCTTGACGGCCGCTTGACGGGCTGGGTTCTGTCCCTGGCCTGCAGTCAGTACCTGGAACCAGGGGTATAAGCGAGTGGTGGGGGGTATCAGTTTGTATTTAATTTGTAGAGATATTATTAGGACCCCGCTCTATGTCCACACTTTTGTTTTTTGCTGGATGTTTTAATGAAATTAAACAAATTAAAACATAACGCTCCAAGATATCTGGACCAATATAGTTTCTAGTTTCACAAATGACATTGTGAAAATATTAGCTTATATAGGTCTATTGTGTGAATGACTCGTCCTACCTGCCCCATGATGACCTCCGACACCTCCGATGGCTCCACGTTGGCTCGGGCAAGCGCCTCCTGGATGGCTATAGCTCCGAGCTCATGAGCCTTCAGACTAGAGAGTGAGCCGCAGAGTGAACCTGGTTAGTAACAAGGATATTTTTTTTAGCACCGTATCTTACTACCTGTTCGGAATATGTACTAATTACACTAATGGTTTTATGGTATTAGGGAGGTTAGGCAGTGTAATTGGATTTATGTGGAGGGAGAGTGGAAAACTATTTTGGAAAAATCACCCTCAATACACCCAACTGAGATTCAAACCTCGATCTCCCCGTCATCAGCAGTCTAATTTACTGTGAGAGTAGTAAGTTATACCATGCGGTTACTGAAGCAGATATTATTGTGCACTTTAAACCAATTTAGTTTTTTTTATCAGCTTGTAAGTAAGCCTTACAATTATTATTTTTAATTTAGGTGCTATAAAGGGGGCCCCTAATAATCTATCCTTTGCTGTGGGGTATTTATATGGTGAAATAGAGGTTGAAGTGGAGCTTAGAGGCTAATTATATGGTGAAATAGAGGTTGAAGTGGAGCTAAGAGGCTAATTATATGGTGAAATAGAGGTTGAAGTGGAGCTTAGAGGCTAATTATATGGTGAAATGGAGGTTGAAGGAGTTAGAGGACTACTTCAATGGTGAAATGGAGGTTGAAGTGTAGCTAAGAGGCTAATTATATGGTGAAATAGAGGTTGAAGGAGTTTGAGGACTACTTCAATGGTGAATTGGAGGTTGAAGTGGAGCTAAGAGGCTAATTATATGGTGAAATAGAGGTTGAAGGAGTTTGAGGACTACTTCAATGGTGAAATGGAGGTTGAAGTGGAGCTTAGGGGCTAATTATATGGTGAAATAGAGGTTGAAGGAGTTTGAGGACTACTTCAATGGTGAAATGGAGATTGAAGAGGAGCTTAGAGACTATTGTTTTGGTGAAGGGGAGGTTGAAGGAGTTTAGAGGCTTGAGATATGGTGAACTGGAGTTTGAAGAGGAGTTTAGGGGCTACTTTTATGATTAAATTGAGGTTGAAGGGATTTAGACGCTTGTTATATAGTGACCTAGAGGTTGAAGAGAAGTTTAGGGGCTACTTTTTTATTTGTTAAAACACATGATCCAAAGAATATTAGCTAGGATGACCATAAAATCAGTTTAAAGTATTCTACCGGATTGAAAGAGCAAGTCATTGGGTTCTAGTAAGCTTAATATAGGGTCGGCCCTATATTAAACTATTTTCTTTATTACATTATAATATAGTATATGGTATGCTTATTTTATTATTATGAAAAAAAGAGAAAATAATTTTTCACACTTAACCTCATTTTATCCCTAGGAAAATTGCTTAATTGAATTTGCACAAACACATTAAACTAAAATAATGACAACAATTCTTGGACCTACCTATAGGCGTTCTAACTGCAGATACAATGACAACCTTCGTGTCACTCATTTTTAAAATAAAAAAGGTTATAAATTAAAATTAATTTGAAATAGAAGCGTCTCTAGCAGACGATGCGACACGTCACTTTTAACTCGCCCATTCGGAGAGATTCTTTTGTTTTTCCCTACCCAGAATTCTCTAATATAGTGTGCGAGTGTGACTGGTGCTAAGATGGCTGATAGTCAAGATATCAAATCTAGCCTTTCGGATATTTCAGGTAAATATACTTTCTTATGCATGTTTTGTTTATTCATATGAATAATGGGTTCCTGATTATAAATATCAGATCGCTGCATTTCTTCAGAAGCAACTGTCCCTTTACAATTCGCAATGGACTGTAGGGTTGTCAGCACACTTCAGATGACCTTAAAATGATAATTATTATTTTCGAAACAGTAACAAATATCTATACGTTTATTTGCCAATTCCCCTGTGTTTAAGATATTAGTTCGCGCTACTACTTTTACTTTCATCGCAATAAAAATACCTTAAAATATGCTTATCGTACATTTTATTCTGCACATCAGACCATGGCCTTGTGAGGGTTGGGCTGATTTTAGATAAGGCTTAAAAAAAGTCCCTCGGTTTGATAAATAGCTTTGTAATCGATATTCTGTTTAAAGCTTGTAAACTTGTTTATTTATAGTTGTTTCAAACATTAGACTTAATTATACAAGTTTCGTCTTAAAGTAGGCCCAAATTAATAAAAATGTACCATAGGAATATTTAAAATAATTGTGTTTGACAAACTTGAGGTTATGTTAATTCAAGTTGGTAAAGAGCTAAATGTACATATGACATTTAAGGTCGCACCTACCACGTTTGTATTGTGTTAAGATTTTTTTTTGTAAGAAATTAATGGTTCTTACTTTTAAAACTAAATTTGTTGGGAACTCTCTTAAGATTGTATTTTGTTGCATACAAAATTATAGTTTGAAGATATAACTGAGGAATATTACACCAACAGAGTTTGATTCTTGACATATGTTATTTGTTGTGTACAAATCAAATAATACTTATAGCCTATACCTTTATTAGAAATTATTTAATTTTTACAGCATTTAGACAACCCAACAAAATTTAGGTCCAAACATAGGCAACCGGTACTACACGAACTTGTGATTTGATCCATAATCCCTTGCGATGACGTCATCCTATGAGACTAAAGTTAAATTGTTGATTTTGAGGAATATTAATTGAGATTCTAACTTATCAGTGAATGGAACAATAACAAGGTTAGGCTTATATCAAGTCAGCCGAATAATTATGGTACTGTATTGAAGTTGGGATAAGTACCTAATAATAAGTTATAGGCCTATTTATAGATTATCTAACCTCTATATATATTTACATTTATTTATTTAATATTATTAAGTTACTTTATTTTAATTACTACTGGTGGGTGTGTGTGTGTGTTAGGATCTTTATCACTTTTTTCAGTTTAGTTCTAAAATAGCCTAATGTTAGTGCTGGTTGTAAAATTGTCAGTGTATGTGCACGAGTATTTCGTTTGGATAAGAAAAGTACGATTAACCACTCGGGTCTACCAGAGTTTCATATGTCGTGAAAGAAAGTGAAGTGTGGTTCGCTGCAGACGATTATCGCGCATTAATCGGCTCAATGATACACACAAAGCTTTGGTCATTTGCAATTTTTAAGATTCTTTAATATCTGTTCCTCATCTTGTGAATGTGGGGAATGCCAGGCCTCCACCGTGGTTCGGATTCCACGTTAAACTGTAGGTCCTCCATTTCATCTCACAA
>CABEEJ010004235.1:0-67494 GCA_901482245.1 Timema douglasi
AGTCATGTCCATGTTTATCTTGTGTTGTTGGCCCTATAAAGGGCCGACAACGGTTTGGTCAATTTTACTTCTAAATGTGTGTTAGCTTTGTCTCTTGTCAACTTAACTGTTGTTGTATGCCCACTTGTTGATAAACTTACCCCTCAGTCGAAGCTCGCTGAGAGTTGAGGCTTATATTCCAGGTGAAGTTAACCTTCTAACCTGTTTTCACCACACAGAACTTAAAGAGAGGTGAAGTCAACCTTCCAACCTCTCATCAAGTACTCTCGATCTCGATCTTATATTCCAGGTTAAGTCAACCTTCTAACCTGTTTGACCCTCTTCGTCTCATCAATTCTTTCCTTTTTTTTCTTTGGATTTAATTTAATTATAACGTTCAACTGCAAAATAAGTCTATAACTATAACCCTACCCAATAGGAAAACTATATGACTTTTTAAAATCTTGATACGATGAACGAGTTAGAATTTATGGTGGAAACAATATTACACCTCAAGCGTGCTAATCATTCTCTCTCCCACGGGTTGTCGACCACACCCGGAATTGACAATATAGCTTTTTATATTCAACTGGGTACCCAGAACATGGAATAAGTCAAATTTTGTCATACTTGAAGTGCATACTCAATGTAAACTATTACCTGGTCTAAGAATATATGGTTTGCAAATTAAAAATATAACAAATACATCATGTTAGTATACATTTGATTACAATTAACAAATTACTTAATAGCTAAAACATAGTAAGGAGTAAAGCAATGGAAAGACTAATTCAGTAAAAATAATGATTATTTTTAGGGAATAAATCACAATAAACAAACAGATAGTATTGAAAATAATCACATCTAACTGGTGTACATTTATTTAAAATACTAGATGAATAAATATTTTGTTGGCGAAAATATTTTCATAAGAAAAATCTTCTTGTTATCACTCTCATCTGATAAATACACAGCAATTTACTTTTATGTTATTAAGTTTGTAGTCCTGGAAAATATACAAGTATAGTATGTGAATCTGACGTTAATAAACAGAAAATCATAATATTATCACAATTAAATCCATTATCCTCCATACTTCCAATAAAGACTTATTTCAATTTATAATTAGTAGGTATCGATTGATCTAACTATCATAAGTAAAATGTAAAAACCTAATAATTGATTCTAGAAGTTGAAGGAAATGTATAAGTCTGACTATTCATTTAATAACACCTAGATATTTTTAAAAAAAACGTCTTTATTTATTTAACACCTAAATTTAAAAAAAAAGACAAATTTGTTTAAACCACAGTGCTAAAACTATATATTGTAATAAAATATATAAAAAATATGTGTTATATTGTATAAATTAAAATATTTCTGTGCCTAATAGCTGTGTCTTCTGAATCCTGTTTACTTAATAACAGTTAACATCCAGATGTACAAAAATTGTGCTATTTTTTGTTGGGCGCCAATCCTAAGATCTAGGAGAAAAATAATATTCATAAAGAAAAAAAAACTTTTACCTCGGCTAATTAAGAGAGTGACACCACGATTCTCAATACTCGAGACCACTGGGGTATACTTAAGGTAAAACATGAACACTCTAAAAAAATGGATTGTTGGAACTAAATGTAGTAATTTAGACTACAATAAAAATAAATGTATAAAATAACAATTGTTTAACTTTTGTGGATTTTTTATTATTTCCTTCTTTACCACATACCAAATCCTACCTATGAAATTCCAAATAGATATAATTCTAATTTTTACAAAAAATAAATATAATATTGTTGAAAAAAAAGGAGAAACAAAAATCAATAGAATTAATATTTATACATAAAATGAAATATTAATTAATTCTCTGAGTTAGATAGTTTTATGGAAAGTTCTTACATGAAGCGGATTTTAGATAAAAGAAAAGAAAATATGAGTTTAAAGTTGAAGAGTTGGCTTGACCTCACCCATGAATGAGTCTATGTTGAAACAACACCAACTTCAGAAACTTGTTTCACTTTAGTAATGCTAATTCTTCTACAATTTAAATTAAAAAACAGTCTAGTTCTTGCACACACTCTTAACATTCCATTTGCTGTCCACACTTTACTTTTTAACCACTACTTCACTTTAAAAATAAATTAAATTAAGAGCTCTATAGATTTGGCTTCATAATAGACCAACATCGAGGAAGAAGACCCAATCTCCTTCAAAAAGCATTCCAAAGATCAAATTTAAAAATTTCTATTCTTACTACCAAGTCCAAAGAAAAAACTTATATATTAAAAACAAAAGATAAAACGTTGGCTATGGACTACGGATAAAAATCAATTACAATGTAGGTTTAATATAAATATTGAACTGTATGATAATGAGTGTGAACAGTGTTTTATTAAAGAATTAAATGTTAATTTCCATCTGTCCGAATTGAAAAGCGCGCTATTTAGGAGTTATTTACACCTTTCTTCTTTTGCTTCCTGAGACTCGCTACTCACTTGTTTAACAGTTCTGCGCATGCGTTGAATTCAAACATGCCTGACGTTCATTATAAATGAAACAAGAGTCAAACAAATTTATTAGAAGGATAATTAATATGTTTAATAAAAGGTAAGTATTCTTCCTTAAGTCAAAATTCCTTATTTAAATTATTTAAAACAATGTAATACGTTGTTCCTTCTGTCCTTTATGTTATTGAATGTATGTAAATAGTACTATTTGTCAGGCCGGCAATACAGCGACCGAGCTTTGAAGTGTTTTTTCACACGAAACTAAATTGGAAACTATTCACAAAAGGTATAAAAAAATATAGAGAAATACATGGTAGGGTGGCAAATTACGTCACAATATATCACATTGTGATCTATAAAAAATAAATTTACAAATATTTAACATACTAATCAATCATTTATAATCTCCTTTTAAGTGAGTTATTTAATCAAATCTTTATAATTATACACAAACATTTAATTTTTATACAAACATTCATTGATAATTCATAAATTAACTTAAAATACAAAGTTTGATTAAAAAAAAAATATTTTCCCATAAAAAGGTTCTATATCATTTACCTTTGTTATCCATCTCACTTTTTACTTTCTTTCTACAACTCAGAAAGAAAGTATTATGATCGTCAAAAAATCTAGATTAAGATTTTGAAAAAAATTGACCCCTTGAAACAAAAAAAAAGAGTAGTTTTCGCAGTGCCGTCTGTCTGACTGTACCTTGGGCTAGAGTTCAAATTATTTTATATATTTGGCTAAAACTCTGTATCTAAGATTTTTATAAGTTACACCTGTGGGCTTTTGTAATTAGATATCCAACCATAAATTTAAGTGTAGTTTGCTGAACGGCAAAAAGAGAAATAATAGATTTTCTCGGAACTCGCTGTAACGATTTTGATTAATTACTATGAATATACACTGTTTAACAATATAAACATGATGGTAGCTCTTATCTCCCAATGAAAATGACTTTGTGGGTACTTTACATGAGGGAAATTTTCCTATTTTCATCTTTTCTTCGTAAATATTTGAGATAAGAAATAATATCATTGTAAACTTATAGTAATATTAAATATATAAGTCTTTTAAAGTGAAATATATTTTTCTAAAACCAATAGTTTCTGAGTTATAAGACAATATATAATATAATTTTTAATTCAGTTGTTAGAAATTGAAATTGATTCTTATACTTTTTGGTAGACAATGATGTTTCCCTTTTCTCAATCTTTATGTAACGGTGTTCCTTAGAATAAGTAACATTTTATTTTATTTATGATCTTTGGTAGAGTGTTTCCACAACAATGTATAGATAAATTATTTATTTTCAGAATTCATACAAGTTGTTAGTAAATGTCCATGATAGAAGCGGTGGAAAGTCTATGCAGTGCATCGTACCATTTATTTTAATATACCTATAACTCACAAATATAGATATGTTAGAAATATTGACGAGTTTATGAAATATTTGTTTTGACAGAGCTTAACCAACTCATATGAACATAATGATATTAAAGCCACATAATATATTTTCATTTTGAAGTTTGACTTTTATTTTAAGGAACTATATAATTAATCTCTTCTCAAACAATTAAACATATTTTTTCTCGGAATATTATTATTACATATTTTAATTTTTTTTTATAGTTGTTGTGATGTGAAATGGACTCTATCCAATAATATTGATAAAAATTGTCTATTTATACTGGCATAATACGTAATATATATATATTTTTTTGAATATTTTTAAATCATTAAGAATAATGCTTTTTAAAATTAAGCTATATTTCAAAACATATATTTTGTAGTCAGAAAAAATTCTGAAATAATTTAATTAATTGAACATGAATTAAATTGATTCCAAAATGATCTATTAAAGAGGTATCAAAGATGAAATTTCGCCAAGTTCCATCTATTAGTTTAATTAATATGAAGAGTAACACACACACATACACACGTAGATACAAAAAGAAATTGACATGTTAATTTCCAATTTAGTTGAGTTTATTATTACATTAAACTCCTAATTTATTTCTTGAGGCATTTCTTTTAGTAATGATTTAATTTTTTATATACAAATAAATATTATAATATGTAACAATAAAACTATTAACATGATTACCAATCAAACTCACTCAACAAACTCGTTTTGAACTAGACTCTATTTAAGAACAAAAACTCCATCAGCATCATCATCACCAACTGTTTACAGCCTGTTACTGGGTCAGTTTAGTAAAAGACCTCCATTTTTCTCTATTTTTCCACAATTCTTCCTCCTTTAAATGATAAAATTGTTCACCTTTCACTTGCACACTTTTTGATATCTATTACTCCCATCTCTTTTTTGGCCTCCCTAACTGTCTTTTACATTCATATCTCATCTATATCATTTTTTTCGACATGTACTCCGTTTTAAACCTCATTTAATGCCCATGCCATATTTGCTTTGATTTCTCTTCATCTCCTGTACTCCCAATTATCCCGAAAAACTTCATTTCCTATCCTCTTTCTCCTCATGATAGTTAATATGTTCATCACAAATTTAATTAATTCATAGATGAATAATTGAAGAATATAAATCCATCTTTCATATTTATATTTACTAATAAGGTAGAGAAGAGCAACTATACTTGTTCTGGTTATGCCTATGACGTATTTTTAATTAAATTATTGAAAATACAACCAAGGTTAATGAAACACTTATAAAGAACAAAAGAAAATGCATGTGCTTTATTGATACTTATAATAATAATAATAATAATAATAATAATAATAATAATAGGAAAAGCTTAATCTTAAGCACCCTATGTGGGTAAGAGTATGCAAAACAACGTCCAAGATAAGATGAATTTTCATTTGTTCTTTAATAAGGATTTCACTAACCATGGTAATTTTTTTAGGACTTTAGTTAAAAATGCATCATAGGCATAACCAAACCAAGTATAAGTGCCCTTCTCTACCTTGTTATTAGATAAAAATATTAAAGGTGGATTTATATTCCTCAGTTATTCATCATGTATGTGTGCTTGGGTTGAGGGGAATGAGCTTCTTCTATTATTTATGGCGTTAGAAAACAAGAGAAATGGCATGAAACTAAAACCAACCTTATTTACTTGCAAAATCTGGGGGTCGGCTTCTCCCTGATGCTAAATAATATTTTTGGACTTTAACTACGTAGGACCAGTGAAGGTTGACAGTCACTAGTGAAAGTTGACTGCGTGAAAGTCAACTGTCGTTGGTTAAAGTTGAGTGCTCATAATTATCATCAACTTTCATGAGCCTTTTCAGCGAGTGTCGACACTGACTAGTCAATGTGTACATTCATTGAGGTTCAACTTTCTATGTAACATATAGGGTATATGATAGAATAAAGGTCATGCTAAACTTTAAAGAATTTTCCTGTCAACCATTTATAGAATTTTTGAAAACTTTTGTGGGAAAATTTACTTTGTTTCCTTGATAATGATTTAAAAATATCCATATATTTGATTATATTGGAAATATAAACAATCAACTCATTTATAAAATTATATTTTTTTTGTGCCATATTAAAATGGCCACTAATTTTAACAAACATCTTAAATTAGAATTTTTCAAAAATTAAATAATGATTTTAGTAGAAATTTTACCATTAATGTTAATTAAAGTAAATTTTTCTTATTGATTTCAAAACCAATACAAATAATAAAAGAATAAAAGTATCAAACTAAAAAATCAAAATGAAAACTGATCGAGATGTCCCTATCTGTATGTTTAAACTACGCTATTTTAAGCTAAAAGTCCTTTGGCTTTAGCTTTACATTTAACACGGGTAAAGTCTTCACAATTCTTGTTGGTATCTTGTTTGTCGTCCTTATTGTATCTCTTACCTTCAAATAAAACTTTCTTCAATATCACACCACAACTGTTGATAGCAGGTTTCACAGATCACGTAGTCTTTCTTATCTTTTCCGGTGTAGGCAGCATTTCTTCAAATTAACTCTGATGATATGAATTTTCTATTGCTTTAATATCATCAGAATCATCAATTTCATCTGGATCAAAGTCATCTGAGGGATTTGATGGCTCATCCAAGTATCCAGAGGTATCTGAATCGTATGATGGTTTGCTGTGACGTCTACGTTAATATTGTTGGATCTTCCTCTAATGAGTGGATGAGCCTGCCACTGGATGGAGATGGTTGTCATTAAGTTATTCTAGTGAGTTTAAGCCTGGTGTGGTATTGTTAACCATGTGTGTGTTTGGTGGTGGCTGCTCAGTAGCTGTACTTGGTACGAAGGCCTCTTCGGGGATTACAAGAGGACTGAAGGGATACATTCCTGTGGGCACAAATCCACTTTGCATTTTGGCCTGTGTCATAGACTTCTCCCGTGTTTGGGTAAAAGCATCAGCGAAGTTAAACCTTAAAATCTCTATGCGTGTCAATATACAGGCGTGCATACTGTTCCCAAGAAATCTCAAAACATTGTAAACGACCTTTTTCTAAAATTTGTAGCACATGCGTTGTGTTTAATGGCAGACAATACAAGGGAATACCATTCTCTTCAACAACCTCAAGTATCTTGTAATCTAGGGGTGATTTATCTTTAATATAAAAAAATGTCTGAGAAAGGAAATAAATGTTTCCATGGTAGTACGATCTTTTCGTGTCATTTCTATTTGTGAACCTGTAGGAAGCTTTTCATCCCAAACTGTATTTTTTCTTACTCCAGAGAGCAGAACCATAGGGGGAATTTAAGGTCTTGTAACGTTTCCACAAACGACAAATTACTTTTTGATTAAATTATTTATTTCATTCATTTCGTTTATATTTTATCGTTAAAATGGAGTTTAAAATATTTATTTAATAAAAAAGCAGCTAATATAGCCAATAGCAACTTTTATGGCCATGTGTGGCCATATCAACAACCTGGGTGAGTTTTCAGAAGGCTCTAAAAATTATATTGATTATTAAAGAAAATTAAATTTCAATAAATCTACTCAAATTATCATAAAAAATGCATGATACGCAATCAAAAATCGAAATTATCTTTTAATAAAATATGAGAACAAATGTGAACTTACCGAAGTAAATTGAGAAGCTATTTCTACTAACACCTTGACCTCCAGGAAATGGCGGCTCAACCCTATTCAATGCACTTCCCAATAACGCAACTAACCAGACCATCTAAAATCACGTCTGGGAGACCATACTAGTGGTATCTATTTTTCTCATTACTAACTACGTCCTGTAACACACATTGGCAATATTTCCAACCAGTACATATTCCCATTTGTTGTGGGAAAAACAAAAGAAAAATCTGGGCATTGTATAAATTTTAATTTTCTGTGTCTATTATAAGTGGCTTCTGAATCTTGTTTACATAAAAACAGTTAATGTCAAGATGTATACAAATTGTGCTATTTGTTGGGCGCCACTCCTAGGATCTAGGAGAACAAATAGTAATCAAAAAGAAAAACATTTACCTTGGCTAATTCAGACAGTGGCACGATGACTCTCAATACTCGAGAGCACTGGGGATACTTAAAATAAAAGTTGAGCAATTTAAATAAAAATGGATTGTTTAAACATAATGTAATTTAGACTACAATAAAAATTAATGTATAAAATAACAATTATTGGAACTTTTGTGGGTTTATTATTGCTTCTTTTTCTACCACATCCCAATCCTACCTATGGAATTCCGGATAGTCTTAAATCTAATTTGACAAAATAAAATAGTATTTTTGAGACAAAAGGAAGAAGAAAAAAAATCAATATAATTATTATTTAGACATAAAATAAAATGTTAATTAATTCTCTGAATTAGATAGTCTTTCTGAAATTTCTTACATGAATTTGATTTTTGAGAAAATAAAAGAAAATACGAGTTTAAAGCTGAAGAGTTGGCTTGACCTCGCCCATGAATTAGTCCATGTTGAAACAACACCAACTTCAGAAATTTTTTTCACTTTATTAATGTTAACTCGTCCACAATTCTTAAAAAAGTAAAGAGTCCAGCTCTTGCATATACACTTAAACTTTCTATTTGCTACTCACACTTTGCCTTACAACCATTACTTCACTTTAAAAATAAATTAAATTAAGAGCTCCACAAATTCAGCTCCATGCTATACCAACACCGAGGAAGAAGACCAAGTCTCTTATAGAAAAACTTCCAAAATGAAATTTAAAAATTTTCTAGTCTTTACTTCCAAGTCCAAAGAGAAACTAATATATTAAAACAAAAGATAAAATGTTGGCTATGGACTAGGGATAAAAATCAAATACAATGCAGGTTTAATATAAATATTGAAATATATCCCAATGAATGTGAACAATGTTTTCTTAAAGAAATAGATGTTTATTTCTATCAGTCAGAATTGAAAAGCGTGGTAGTTTGGAGCTATTTACATATTGCCTTGTTTCCTCTTCTACAATCACGAGACCCACCGCTCACTTGTTTGACAGATCTGCGCATGCGTTGAAATCAATCATGGTCGACATTCAAAATAATTAAAAGAAGCGTCACCAAACTTCGTAGAAGGATAATTAATATGTATAATAAAAGGTAAGTATTCTTCCTTAAGTCAAAATTCCTTATTTAATTTATTTAAAACAATGTTGTACGTTGTTTCATCAGTCCTTTTACTTTATTGAATGGATGTCTATAGTATTATTTTTCGGGCCGGCATTACAGTGTGTTACGCGGCGGCCGTGTTTGAAGTGCTTAATTTCAACGAAAATAAATTGGAAACTATTCACAAAATTAGAAAAATATAGGGAAATACATGGTAGAGTGGCAAATAACGTCACACAATCAACCACCTTACGTATTTCTACGAATTTCAGTTAAATAGAGGTTACTAAAAATAATACAAAGTGTTGTTCAAATGATATATAAAAGAAATATAGGGTTTGGACACTCACACTCATAGATGAACTGGCTGCCTGCGATATTGATGGAATTGTGAGAGATCCAATGTCAAAATGTAAAAGGGTTTTATGGCTCGCTATGGCCCCTTTATTGGTAACTAGATCAAATATTGTTATGAATGATTAACATTCTCTTTTAACCTTTCTAGTTAATGACATAATGTACGCTAAGGCAACACTTTTTAGCACGTGAGTCCACTCAAGATGTGAAAATAAAAACAAACATTCAAATATGGTTCAGCGGTTATGACACATAATATAGTAAAATATTATTATTATTGGTCACAAAAAAACTTTATAATGTCTACAAGGATCATTCTATGAAAATTGAACTATAATCAATGATGACGAGTGATAAGGATTTGTTTTAAGCATGGAAGAAACCGACATGAAATATAGCTCACAATTGAATACGGAAATGCATTGCTATTTTTTCTGTCCATAAAACTCTAGGGGGGCCATTCACCTGCTCCTACTCGTTTCTAGGCCCTTGGTCACGTGTTTGAAGGTAGTGGGGTTGCAATAGACTGTATTACCGATGACTAGGAGACAGAGGTGTAAATATTGAATGGGTGCACATCTATTTCTAATTTGTTATTTATAATTACGTTTCCCATAATCCCGTAACGCAAATGCATTTCTTAGACCTACTTACACTTTACTGACCCCATAGATAAGACCGTAAATAATCCCTTCAATAAAACGTATGATCTCAAATATAATCTATTACCTGCATTTAAAAATAAATAAATTTGAAAACCATTCATTCAAAACTAGAATAAAAATAAATGGCATAGGTCACCAAATGGATTTTTTTCGCTACTTTATATATCCGATTTATACGTATACTTGTAAGATATGTGAAATTAAATAATAGAAACATTGGACGAATGGGGGAAGAAATCTCATTTAACCAAAGAGCATAGCTGAGAAAATATACATTTTTACAGAAACATAATATTTATCTTGTGCATTTTCAACTCCCCACTTCCTAAAGGAATAACCTATTTTAAAACATATATACGTGCCCGTAGCTAAGTAAATATTTATTTTATAAAATATCCTTTCAAATAAAATTTGTTTATTTTTAAGATTTCTAAGACTTTTCAAGAGTCTCGAGAAATTTTTTTTAAGTTAAATATTTCAAACGAGTGTAAAATAGATGAATTAACTGAGCGATGCTCACTATTTGGGACGATCAGTGATTTACAGGCGATAAGTTATTAAACTTTAATTTAGAAAAATTGATACATCCATTATGGTTTCCAGCATTTGGCCTGAGTCAGTTTTTTATTCGAGCTATATCTATTCTATTACTGGCCGGCTAGTCCTGTCGTAGCTTCATGTGCCTTATAATCTAACTTAATACTAGTACAGGCACACTATCTAGTCCCCCGGCACACTACCGACTGAGCTAAGGTGTCGGAAAAAATAACTGAAACTTTTTGGAAAATAATTAATATGATCATAAGAGACATGCGGGTTAAACAGAAATATTTTGTATGCTAATTAATAATATTTTATTATAATGCTTCAAAATGTTTAGTTAAGCGCGTTATAAAGCTAGTTTTTGTATGGACAACAGTAAGAAGGCGGTTTACGACAATTACAATGCAAAATAAATCATAACAATTAATAATAATTAAAGCTACACATATATTCCTACGATTATTATTGTAAAATGCGGCTGGTAGATTTTAGAGATAATATTAATATATAGTAATATAATGAAGAGCTTGTTTGTGTGTCTTTAATGAAAATTGCGCGATATTAACTAGAAAAAGAGGTATAAAATTTAAATATTAGTAGCGCCTCTGCACGAACAATATAAACGTAGGGAGGAAGATTTACTATTACGTCATTTAATACTTATTTTGGTGACCTGGCGGTCTAGGGATAAGGTGTCAGACTTTTGTGCTGGTGGCCGGGGTTCAATCCTCGGTCCCAGCACAGAATTATCTGATTATCAAACCCTTCCTTCACCTCTGACAAGACATCTTGTGAATGTGGGGATTGCCAGGCCTCCACCGTGGTTCGGATTCCACGTTAAAATGTAGGTCCTCCATTTCATCTCACAATCATCCTACCATTACACATTAGCGTAAGTGCGTATAGCCCGAACGGTTAGTAAGACGCGGTGCTAATAATAATAATAATTTTGAAATATAAATTGGTGGACATGAAAGTTTTGTGGACAAGGAGAGTAAACAAGAAGAGTTTTATACCTACAACAAACCATTTTTCTCACGTTGCCATGATAATTAATGGTTAAATATTGTGGTTTATTTTTAATAAACAGAGTTTTTATGTATCAACACATTTTTACCAGCAAACATTTTTAACCTTTTCATTTTTTACTCTTTTTACCATATTCATTTTATAAATTACAGTCTTTTTAAAACTTTTTAAAATATATAACGATTTTTAACCCGTAAATATTTCTTCAGAGCTAATCCAGTTTGTTATTGCTAAAGAGGTTTATAGTGAAATAAGGGCAAAAATAGTACAACGTAAGTCTAATCGGAGAAAACCAATAAAACCAAAAGGCAAAAATGGGGGAAAAAGCTCAAAAATGTCAATAAGAGTAAAAATGGCGCAATTTATAAAAATGATCAAAAGGACAGATAGGGTAAAAATGGTAAAAATGTAAAAAGTTGAAAAGTAAGAAATGAAAAGGTTATAAAGGTTAAAAAGATTAAATTAATAGATATTAAAACTCTGTAATATGGGTAAAAAGAGAAAAATAAAGCAAACAGCTTAACGGAGTAAGAGTTTAAATGGGGTAAAATGGTAGAGGGTAAAATAGCTTTAACAGGGTGTTAAATAAGTCGATAACGATAATATCAAAAATGGTATTACTTTAGAGTAAAGAGAGTAAAAGGGTTAAAAATATGTATAAAATGCCAAAAGGCCAAGTTATTGAAATGGTTAAATCTGTTAACTGCGGTAGATGTGTTAAAAAAAAGTTTGAAATATCAGGAGAAAGTCCAAAGTATTGTGTATGATATAGAGAAGTTAAAACTTAATTTTCAAAATAAATGTCGCTTTTAAAACATGTTCAAATAATATCTGAATTTTTACATTGTCCATTAATTAGCTTAATATCGATTTTTGGTTCACAATGTAATCCAATTAATTATTAATATCTAAATTAAGTTTAAGAATTGGTCACCATCCCATGTGATTAATTTTATATACTAAAAATAACAAAACTAATGTATTAGATTCCCTGTAACAAGGATCGGTACGCCTGCTAGTTCATATAATAATAATAATAATAATATATTAACACATGATATGCTTTGAAAGCAATAAAACATGTTTGGTTTTTCTCAATATTTATTCTTAGTGTAAGCGCATGGCCTAAATAGGGAGGCATGTTTAGATAATATTGCAGTGTTTAGGATTATGAATGAGAAAACGAATATTGCACGTTGTTATGATTAGCTACTAAACAAATATAATAGAGGCGCTGACCACATAAAAACTGTCAGCATCCCTAAGGGTGAAACCACGGCAGGTGGCAGAATAAAGAGTGGTGTGTCCAGTTACCGGGGCTTACCATTCACCATCTATTCTCTAGAGGCCACTCTGCCCGTTTCGGGGACTATGTGGGTTAGTTTTCCTGCACATCAATACTTGTATTTGAGGGCCACAATTTGATCCCAGGGTACAGGGGTTCGGAGACCGTGTAGGATAACCTAGAGGTCACACAGGCATTGGCTATTCTTTGCAATACCTTGTTTTGTTTCAAGCTTCCAAATCATTTTTAAAGCTGATTTATATTTCCAATATCACTATCAAAATCATATTTGTAATATACATAGTAGTACTAATATAAAACCATAAAAACCAAGTCTTACTTCAACCACAAACCCAGACTATCATATATCCACTGATCCACNTTAACTCAACCTGAAATGTTTTAGGCCCACAAACACGCAACTAAATTGTGGTGGGTTGACACTAGCGATTGTTTTGTTTTTTCGTATTTTACCTAACACGCAAATGCAATGCATGTGAATGATACAAATCTGTTTTGAAAATGTTCGCGCCCAACATCATTTTTCTAAATGCTGCTACATAATTTATTTTTGACTTGTTTTGATTGAAAAGACAAAGAAACTAAGACGTAAAAATGTGCCAATCGTAATAAATGATTTTTAAAATTCTTCGCAAAACTTTTTTTTTTAGCACCGTGCCCTACAACCTGTTGGGGCTATACGCTTCCCAACTAAGTTAACCATAAGCAGAGGTCGTGGTCACGTGTTTTAAGTTATTAGGTTGCAATAGACTTGGTCACTAGAGATGGGAAACTGGAGTTTAAATCTCAACCGTGTGCAATGAGAATGTTTATAATTTTTTTTTCCTTCTGTGTAGGAGTACATTCTTTGAACTGACCTTCAAATATATTTAAGCGTTATTCATTAATTACTTAATTTTCAGGTTTATTTATAAAATTATACATAATTAATCTCATTGTTTATGTTAGAATAACCCACTTTGGTGGCCGCATGGTCAAAGTCGTCACTCTCAAATAATAAAAGACAACTGATAACAGGTGAATCAAGGTTCGATATCGGTCGGGTGCTCTAAGGGTGGTTTTTCCTCAATGGTATTTCAATCTCTCCACACTAATTGGGATACACTTCATCTAAATTAAACCTCCCTCATTTCTAGCCCATTAGCGTAATTAGTAAAAAAGCATGTAGCCCATACGGGTTGTAAGATGCGATGCTAATATTTTTAAATAATTTAATTAAAACATATAGAATATCAAAAAAACACAAAGAATACATCAAGAGTAAATAGTAGGCCTTAAAAGTATTCGTTTAATCTTCACAAACTTTTAAAAATATCCATATAGCGATTTAAATAATTATAAATAAAAAGCCCCAAAACGTTTGCAACCGTTTTGTAGATCTTTGAATATGATTTAATGGTTTTTATAGCAATAAAAAATAAACTAAAGCACTAAATATAATGGAATAATTTTGTACACATTTTTCTCCCTCTTAGTGTGCTACCAATTATCCGAAATATTCAGAATTTTGTGTCAATGAGGCCCCAGTGATGACAAAATTCATTCAACCTGTTGGGAAATTAATGTTCCTCCGAGGTTGTATTGTAGAGGCGTCTTACATTTGGCGTTAAATCTAATAGGGCCTGCTTCGATTCTTTATGTGAGTAATAATTGATACCTTGAGGCCGTTAAGAAACGATCGATTTGCTAACTGACCCCTGCAAAAGTTTATCAACGTTTACATTGGTATAGTAATGGGTTAGTTATCTGTACCAGTAACTTGTACCAGTAACGATCAAGGTAGCTACTAGCCAGATGTAAGTCACCTATGAAAGTACTTGTACCGGAAATGAGGACAGAAAATAGAATACTTCTTAATCTATTTACTTAACACTGTCTCTCCCCCAACATCTTCAATTTTCTCTGTTATCTTAACTACCCTCTGAACTAGCGCAATGTAAATATTTACTTGTCTGTAACATAGTCTAGCTAGTCGGACAATTCATGTGTCACTTTGTACGAATATATTTTTAGTCATAGATAGTTGTTTGTGCTGAAATCATCAGTCGGTTAAGAAAGTACACGTTAAATACTTCAAATAATTAATATTTGGTATACTTTGTTCAAGGTCTATAGACACGGTCACTTCTCTTAGGGCCTCTGGGTGTCTTATTACACTGAATAGACTGAAGTTAGGACACAAGGATAGGAACTACCGGAAATTAAGGATACTTGTATAAAGTGACAGACTAATAATAGTGTGACTTGATATTTGTTTATTGTAGCAGTGTATTTATTTTATCATAAGCGACTATTAACAGGAATAACAGCAAGTTAATAACAACAACTGGACAATGGACAAATCATTCTATCAACAGAACATAATGGTTGCTCACTACAATTTATATTCCCTCTTACAAATCATTAAACATATATTTCAATCAATGATCTCGTGGGCCGTTACCATGACGACGGATCATAACAGTTAATTTACGATTAAATAAACACCAAGTTTATTTATACAAATAATTAATCACAACTTGTGAATGTGGGGAATGCCAGGCCTCCACCGTGGTTCGGATTCCACGTTAAACTGTAGGTCCTTCATTTCATACTCACAATCACCCTACCATTACACATTAGCGTAAGTGCGTATAACCCGAACGCGTAGAAAGACGCAGTGCTAATAATAATAATAGTAATAATAATAAAGTTATTTATATTAGGTAAAATAAAGTGTTGAGTGAGTTATTAGATGTTCTTCAAGATGGCTTAAAAAAGTTTATACTTAGGTAAATATTAACACCGTGGACAACTATTTTGGCCACCTAGTGTTGTTAATCAAATGGCATAATTAGCTTAAGGCTAGTTCACTTCCTATGTATGTAAAATACCAAAATAGTAATTGTTTCAATCCGTAGAAATGAATGTGATGAATTATAGCACTTCAAATGTAGTTAGAACATCTTTTAAAATCTGAGCTAGAAGAAATTTCATGAAAATAGTTTTTTATGGATGTTGTATGTTGACGCTTACCAAGAAATGTAGAGTTAGGTCAAATACCTGATAGGCAGGTCAAACGAAATGTATCGAAATTTTTTCAGCCATGTTTTACTTAGATACTTGGATATCTTAACGCTGATAATATGTGCGATACAGGATTTTATAACATGTTGATGTACAGCATTGAATTCAAACACACCTCTCAAGATTCCTTACAAGATGAGTCCACGAACTACCCTCTGGGATTGTTCCCCCGCACCCACCCCACTGCCCGAATGGTTCGCCCAATCAGAACAAGGTTTTATAATTACCTTAAGTAAAACAATAAAAATATTTTTTTATCATCGAATTAAACAAAATAGAATACAATGTAATATTTTATTAAAAATAGGCGATATAGTCAGTAACCATAACATATTCAAAGTCATCAAAACACACATAACATAGAATTCATGACATTATCCGAGGCATCATTCACAATAATTTTCCTCCATTAAGAATTGCTGATAGTCGCATATCCAAACAAAGGTTATTCCGATCGTACCCGAGACTTACCGAACATTCAGTCGTAACAAATGAATGAATATTTTAAGTTAATATAATTAATAAATACTAAAACACTTTATTATAAGAATAAGCACGAGAAAGCAATCGAACCAAACCCTTTAAAAAAATAAAAAATAAAATATTTCCCGACTCAAACGAGCCCGCATCAGCGACATCTGTGATGTTTAGTAGAAATTCATTATAATTACGGTTTTTGTGGTTGGTGCGAGTGGAATATTAAAAATTAAGCTATTTAAACATTTACCATCATATTCTGAACATATTTCTACACTGTTAAAGGTGTAGGTGTTCTTATATACTGTTCGTTTATGATTTATTAAATCGCCATATTATTGTGGATTAGGATGCACATTATCTGCAATGTTGTCATGGTGACGAATAATGTTCCATTGTTATACAATCCTTAAAAGTATTATAAGAAGCCCATTTCAGCTTAATAACGTCATTGTAGGATAAATTTATATTTGTTGAAATATACGTAAAATGTTGGTATATTAGGGGATCACTAAGGTTTGTACTATCACTTAAATTTTCAGATTAGAGCATACAAGAAATTTTACTTTTTTTTTAAATAGTAAACTAAACAACAGTAAAAAAAATTAAGTTAGGAATCAAATCATGCTTACATTTGTAATTTTCATCCAGACACACGCTATTATCTATAACAACTATCTTAAATTGCAGTTTGCATGGACATCTTAAGAGTAACAGATTTCTGATTTAAAACAATAATTACAGTAAAATCTGACGTGCTTAGACACTAATACAGTTTTTTTATTTTTCTCATAAAGCGAAATTATTTAAATCGTAAATACTATCACTTACTCGAAATTATTATGAATCTTAATTTGTGATGTGCCCCCAAAACCAGAAGATTGGGTATAACAACAATCTTTGTGTACAGATAATTATTTTACCATTTGTCTGTCACTGGGCGTACATCTGCTAGAACTATGCATTTTTTTAACCCAAAATTTAATAATTATATTGAAGGTCTATGATTTTTAGTACTTTACATCCCATTCATTATGATAGATCTATAATGTCCCTATTTATTTGATTATATTTCGTGAATTGTTGGTTTGATAAACAAATATTTGCGATCAAATTTATTATGTCTTTATTTTTACTAAAACGGTAATTAAAAGTTCCCAATAGAAACAATAAAACTTATAAAAAATGTTTGTGTAAATTCTTTCCAGGTATTTTCTGGTGTATCTAGATCAGTTGTATTGATTTTAAACTATGCTGAGATACGATTTATGACCAAAATAATTATTATAGCAATTTTTAAGGAATTCTTTTTTTTCTTTTCACACCTAAGGGAATTAACCTTAACTATAGATGCTTTCTAGTGGAAAAAAAAATTGTTTGGTGGAAATTAATAATGAATGGATGCTGATGAAGTGGGATTAGCAAAGGAATTGAAAATGGAAACGTGAAATAAGTATCGTGCTTTGATTTGTGCATGTTGAGAGGATTAGTATGGATCATGTGACAAATCAAGTATATGAAGGTAGAGTGTGTGGATACCAAGGAAGGGGTAGGCCATTTAATACGTGATTACACTTTGGGGATAAATATGTGAGTAAGAGAAACATTAAGATTATTTTAACTATAAAAAGTGCATGTTGACTCGTAGTGTGGATGCTGTTGAAGCGAAAAGAGTATACAGGGATAGGAATGTGAGGAGAAATTTATTGAGGGTGGATTAAGAACGTAGTATTTTTTTGTAAATTATATATACAGATTCTTCCCTACCCCATTAGGGAACGGCGGGACTAATACATATATATATAAAAATTTATTTTACTCATTTTGAATATATTTAATATGATTCAATAATATGTATATTTGAAAACTCCCATATGTTGTATAGTTTACCTGTTTATTCGTCGTATGGATACGGAAACAATCTTGAACAAACGAATTACCATTTCCACTATAAAAATGATGCTTGCGCTACTCAGTCCAAACCCCAAAATGATAAACACCGCTTGAAGGTGGTCAAGTGTGAGAACAACGGGGTCGCTGAATCCACGACTGTTTTTGTTAGATATTAGCAGATTTTCATTGAGAAGTTCTTTATTCCAATGTTGGATGAATCCAGCTTCACTCAAACGAACAATGATATCGTTAAACTTGATCAAGAAGGGAGAATGGCTCTCGACACTGTGGAATACCTTCAATGTTGAGCAGTAACATTCTTCCACAACATGAAGCAGTGTTCGGCCGTTGCGGAAATATTCAGGTTTAGAGATCAAGGCACTTCCTACGTATTTGAATGTAAGCCTACTAATGTTTCTGCTGAAAGCCATCAAATTTAAAGCTTCATCATCATCATTGATAAACAAGATCTTTGTTGCCATTTTAAGGAGAAGTTCGTCTGTTAAATCCAAGGTCTTTTTAACATCTGATGCAGCACTTAGGTCATGGAGTTCTAGTGATATTCTTAGATCAGAGTCAACAACTTCCATCAGTGTTTTCATATCTGGTAAATAAGTGGGGACTGTGAGGTAACTATATAAGATACCTGTATAGGTGTTATTCATGATCAGGTTGAATATCAGTATACATATAATGACAAAACGTTGATGGAATAAAGTAGTCATTGATTCAGTAGACCCTGCTAACGACATGCGAAATGCGTCCAAAAATACATTGTTTTGTAATTTAATAGGCCTTTCAATGACCTCAACAAAAGATAACGCCTTCCAAATGATGGCCATGAAAAAATTAATATTTACAAACAAGAGCCAAATTAGTGTCGAGAAAGGCAATATTAAGCTCATGTATTTTGGAACCGCTAAAGATTTAGGTACAATAATTGTGACGCAGTCTTGATCAAAAGGATAAGTTGTTTTGTGTATTAGAAAGTAGAAACACACAGCTGCAATAGGATGGAAACCTCTTGATAATAATATGTCTTGTTTTTCAGATAAGCTATCATATTTTTCAACGTAACTAATATTTGCCACTAAATTCAATTTTTCAACTATCGCGTTGAATATTTTCCCATTTGGTCCAAATAAAGTTAAACTTTCATTGGAATCTTCTTTATATTCTATATTTAGATAGTTAACGCCAAGAATTGGTGCTTCAATTAAAAACCCTTTGGTATCTCTAAGTTTGTCAGTAAACATTTTGTTAATATTATCATTTGTAATTTCTTTAAATAAATCTACATAATTAACGCATTCAGTAAATGGATTGTAGCTCAATGATCTTATTCTTAACCAATTATTTTTTGGGTTTATGTTGTTGACTTCACCTTCCAAAACACTAAGATTCCAAAAAATTACTTCCATGTTCAGTATGTTGAACCTATTCCAACAGTCTTTCAACATTTCAATAATTTCTTTTGTTCCTTCTGTTAGAGGTGCTGTGATGACCAATAGGAAGAAGCAGATTTTCATTGAGACGTTCTTTATTCCACTTTTGGATGAATCCAGCTTCATTCAAGCGAACAATTATATCGTTAAACTTGATCAAAAATGGAGAATGGCTCTCGACACTGTGGAATACCTTCAATATTGAGCAGTAACATTCTTCCACAACATGAAGCAGTGCTCGGCCGTTGCGGAAATATTCAGGTTTAGAGATCATGCCTCTTCCTTCGTATTTGAATGTAAGCCTACTAATGTTCCTGCTGAAAGCCATCAAATTTAAAGCTTCGTCATCATCATCGATAAATAAGATCTTCATTGCCACTTTACCGATAAGCTCATCTGTTAAATCCAAGGTATTTTCAACATCTAAAAGACTACTTAAGCTAACTAGGATTGTTGTTATTCTCAGATCTGAATCAGCAACTTCCATCAGTGTGTTCATATCTGGTAAATAAGTGGGGACTGTGAGGTAACTATATAAGTTACCTGTATAGGTGTTATTCATGATCAAGTTGAATATCAGTATACATATAATGATAAAACGTTGATGGAATAAAGAAGTCAGTGATTGGGTAGACCCTCCTAACGACATGCGAAATGCGTCCAAAAATATATGGTTTTGTAATTTAATAGGCCTTTCAATGAACCCAACAAAAGATAAAGCCTTCCAAATGATGGCCATGAAAAAATTAATATTTACAAACAGGAACCAAATTAGTGTCGAGAAAGGCAATATTAAGCTCATGTATTTTGGAACCGCTAAAGATTTAGGTACGATCATTGTGACGCAGTCTTGATTAAAAGGATAAGTTGTTTTGTGTATTAGGAAGTAGAAACACACACCTGCAATAGGATAGAAACCTCTTGATAATAATATGTCTTGTTTTTCAGCTAAGCTATCATATTTTTCAACGTAACTTATATTTGCAACTAAATTCAATTTTTCAACTATTGCGTTGAATATTTTCCCACTTGGCCCAATTAAAGATAAACTTTCATTGGAATCTTCTTTATAATCTAAATTTAGATAGTTAACGCCAAGAATTGGGGCTTCGATTAAAAACCCTTTGGTATCTCTAAGTTTGTCAGTAAACATTTTGTTTATATTATCTTTTGTAATTTCATTAAATAAATCTACATAATTAACGTATTCAGTAAATGGATTGTAGCTCAATGATCTTATTCTTAACCATTTATTGCTTGGGCTTATTTTGTTGACTTCGCCTTCCAAAACACTAAGATTCCTAAAAATTACTTCCATGTTCAGTATGTTGAACCTATCCCAACAGTCTTTTAACATTTCAATAATTTTTTCTGTCCCTTCTGTTAGAGGTGCTGTGATGACCATTAAGAAGAACGCTTGAGGGTTCCAGAAGGGTGATTTCTTCCAATGGTGGTCTGTAAAACATTTTCCCCCAGATGTATTTCTAAATATAATAAAACCGACACTGTTTTCTACATTATCATGACGAATAAGTTTGGTGAAATTATTTTCTTGTGAATGATTGTGTAAAGATACCACTTGGGTGCACTTAGAGTCATGGACAGTTCTTAAAACGACATCAACAACTTCACCACTGGTGTCACCTTCGTGGTCTGTAATAATAAAGTAGTTGTTTTGTAGGAAATATTGATAGATAATGTAATTTATACTTGAAGTAAAATTAGTTACAGTTATACGTTGTAGCCAAGACTTGGTATGGATTTCGCCTTTGGAATAAATATTATACGTAGTTAATGTAATTATAACAGCCATTATAATTCGATATTGTAACATCTGAAAATGAAAAACAGAAATTAATAATTACAATAAACTTCAAAACATTGAATATTAATTCATAATATAATTAATAAAGACTTCTCGTCTTCTTACTAAACCTATGTCTGTACATTTACATTGATAGAGTATATTACACGTAATATACCTGAATTTTCCATCAAAAAATAATAGAACTTATCAGCTTTGTACATCCATCCGGGACATTTGACCCAAATATTACACCATTGGAAAATCAGACAGAACTAAACTGACTGTTTAATCCCCGTGAACATTGGTATGTCTAAGACCACTTAACAACAGGTTGAAACAAAACCTATATCGAAAAATTTTTGTATGATGAACAATAAAAACTCTTAAACGAACAAACGTACTTTCATTTTTAAATAGGACTCTTTCCATGAACCATAAATTATTATTAGCACCGCGTCTTACTACCCGTTCGGGTTATACGCAGTGAACCATAAAACTTTGATTTAGAAGATAATATTTTCCTCGAAGATCTAACAACTTTCTGACGTACTCCGGCTGTAAAATGTTCAATGGAAAGGTTTAAGAACAAAGCAAACCACGGAGGTGCGATATATCTTATTTATTTATGTTCGCGAATAGTCCTGCAGTACGTCACAGCCTCGGGCTAGCGTTTTAGAATAATTGTGATTCAAATGATGTTGAAAAAATAGATTTACATATACTGTGTGTCATAAATGGGAAGAAACCTATAAGTCCCTATATTCGCGGCCTAATCTTCTACTTATTCAATAAATAAACAGAAAAGGAGGAAGAGATAACCACATCCATGTTTTTTACACCCGACGCCATGTTGGCTAATGGAGAAAGATTTAATTTATTTGATAAATTCCTTGTTTTGTCCCACAGCATCGAACATTTGTTCAAGTCGGTTGACTGAAACAATTTGTTCCAAACTAATTGTTTAGACCATTGGGTATTCAACCTAAGTATCCCAAGTATATGATTGATATCTTTAAATATAATTATATTAAACAAGTTGCTTTTAAAATATTACTTCAGATTTATAAAACAGATTAAACTATTAATCAATCATATAATATATCTTTAATGAACTTAAACAAATTATATTGCCCAACGAGTGTATCAATTTAGTATTAAAACATATTTTTTAAATTTGTTAAAATTGTATCGCATTTAAAAATCATAATATAAAGAATTTTTGGTTTGACCTATTTTGTTAATTTGTTTATTATTGAGTAAATTCCAAATTTATCATAATATATTTAAAAATAACTGTTCTAACTTACAATAATATTAATGCATCTCACTTATTCAACCTATTAAAATAGGAACTTTAGATGAAAAAGGAACGACAACTATCAATATATTGAAATAACAATATCAATTCCACCTCATTACACCCTTTCTCTTTCAGGTATATTCTAATGCTATCCTCCCATCTATATCATGGCCTTACTTTTTATATCTTCCCATTGGGTTTGCCAATAAATACCCTGACCACGGGTCTAGATTCTTCCAATATCGCTGCGTGTCATGCCCACCATAATCTTTGAGATCTGATTATCCTAACAATGTATTGTGATGAGTACAGGGTATGTAACACATTATAATGTGTCTTCCTCCAAAATCCCCTATTATTTTATGCTTTTTAGTCACGTTTATTGAGCTAAAATAGAATGTCTCTGTTATATATTTTTCAACTTTGCTTAAACATTTGAAACGTAAAAACATACAATTAATCATATATATTTATATAAATCATATATATATATATTATTTTTTTATCTATTGGTGATACACAAAGTCTTCTATTATAAAAAAGATTTACTCTCTGAAACATCCAGAAGCACATAAATATCTTACTATATGAGTTTATCAGTGAATTAGGAATAATTATAATGACTATTTTATCAAATGTTTTAGCACACCTTTTGAAATTATTAGTATTTAACAATAAAACCTGCTACACAATCTTTCAATATAGGTTTAGTATTTGTTTATTACTCCAAGAAACAATTTGTGATGGGATATTTTAATCTAATAAAATTAAAAACAAAAGGAATATGGATAATACATTTTATATTGTTAAGATATATGATTTGTTTGTTGAATTTTAAATGGAAGATTAGTAAAGTATTTTAGTCATATGTAATAAAAGGGGTATAATAGCTTAGTTTTTAGGTAATAGATGATTCATTTCAACAAATGTAACATATTATAATAAACACTAACCCAACATTTAACTAAAATTGGCTACTGGGGGAAACCTAACAAAAATATGTTCAGAAAAATCCTAGCAAGCTAACAAAACTTACAAGACTATATAAGATAGCAAAATTATGAATATGATTTTGAGTTTATGTTTTCTTAAAGCATTATTTTATGGATTAAACGAAAATAATTGTTAATATTTGTTATTTGTTGTATAATGACTTTAATGCAATATTTTCTTTTTTGTAGTTATTTATATAATTATAGAAAGTTGATCTAAGAGGTTAGATTTTTTGAATATATCTTGGTATCTATGTCACTTTCATTATGATTATTTTTTGCCTATTTCAAAAATCTTACTACACAATAGTATGTGCTTTTGTTCAATATGTGAAAAGAGTGTTTGAAGGACCAAATAAATAATGCTTAAGCAGTATATTGATATAGTAATACATTAATGTATATTAATATTAGGTTACCAAATAATATCATCTTTAGGTTATCGTCGGTTATAATTTCTTTTAATTTAATTGAATTTAAAGTTTGGAAGATGTAGTCAAATATACTATTATAAATGTATTGAGACAAATATTTAATCCGAAGTGTACTTTTTTACAAATATTCAATGTTGATAATATACATATATTGTGAACAATATTAAATTTTGGATTCCATACATCCCAATAATTTAAAATAAACTAATCAATTCTTAGTATAAATTAATATTCTAGCTCAGAAAATCAAGGTCGAAACCTTTTTGAAATATTTGCTAGCCACAGCCATAAAATTATTAACATAAAAAAACATCCGTATGTAACTTATGCACCTTTAAGTCAAACTTTCTTTTCCGATGACTACCTAATTACATTATATTTATTTTATTATATCAACAGTCCACTCATGTCAAAAACTTCACAAATAATACAAAATATTTACCTTCTTTATCAAGAAAGTATTTTCTCAACAAATCTAGATGAAATATAACGAAAAATGGTGAATACAATAGAAACCACCCAACATTGAATGACAGTCCACCAGATAACTTTGTTTTAAAAAATACACTTGGGTTTTTAGTAAATAATCACAGGATTTGATCCATTATTAGTTAATTACACAAAAACGAGGTAATATAACTAGTTAAAAAACAAATATTTCGTGTCTTTGTGATTTCATAGCACTTAAAAGCATTGATGATGCATTTAATTTACCATTATTCACGCGAGAAAAAATAGTTACATGTCAATTCCAGACGTGTTAGTTGCGAACTAAGTTTGAAGTGAACACAATAAATAGCCGGGGGTCACAGTGGAAAAAATAGAGAAAGAGGGGAGCATGTGTTGACAGCTATCATAGAGAATTAATGTGTTTTAATCATGGGATGGTTGCATGGGGTTAAACAGCAAATAAATTATTTTATAATCTATATTGATTGTTTTAACACATGGTTAGGCATGTTAATGTTCATGCGGAACATTTCGTTCTTTGTCTTGTTACTGTCTATTTTTTATTTTTTATATATTGCTTTTCTATGTCACAAGCCAGGAGTGTTAAAATTTAATGCAGAACAATGTGTTCTTTGTATTTTTATTTGTTGGTTTACCATTGTCATATGTTTTTTGAAATCCAGTTAAATTTTGTAGTGCAGCTGAGTTCCTGGAGAAATGTATTCAAGTACTTGCCTTTTCTGAACATTTCAAAATATTTTCAATATTCTGGTCACTTGTAGTTTTTGTATATTTCTTTTTATACTTTTATCACCACTTTCATATTACCGTTTTTAGAAAGCAGCTTAATAGGCGTCTTCTTTCAAAGTCTGCACGAGCTTGAAAATATAAGGTTGTTTCTTCTCCATAGATGAGTTGAGCTTGTGGTTTCATCCTTAAACGGCATTGGTTGTTACATTACTCAGACCCGCGACGTTCCACATTTTGATATATATATATATATATTGTGATTCTAGAGCCACAGGTTCATCAAATAGTCCAATTACTTGGTTGATCTGTCGTTTTGAGGAGAATCAGACACGATAATCATCCATCCTTAATCCATGTAGTCTTGACGTGTCACAGATAATGTTGTACACATATTAAGCATTTGATGAACAGATAAATTGTTTTTAGTCCAAAGTCAATCCATAAGATTTATTTTTTTGCTACAGGCAATGACTAAAATGATAAGCCAGTTATTTGAACGTTCGGTAATTCCTTATTCACAAATTTTATTGTCGCAATCCCAAGGTACATATTAATTAATTTTGGATTCCACTGTTGATATCAATTTATGAATGATCGAATGAGTCCGATGTAAGTGCTCCTTTCCTTATCTGGAATCAATGCATATACTACGAGAAGCACCCTAGTTTCTTCTGCTGTGCTGCAGGGATCAACATGAAACTTGTAAATCTGGTAAAATTACTGAGTACACCTGATAAATGTCCCGTCAAAGAAAAAGGTTTTCCCAGCTTATAGAATTATTTTTTCTTTCCCTGTAAAATGAGTAGTCTCTTCACAGTAACTTTTTGATCATATTTCCAGAAAATTTAAAGGTATTATCACCAGTATATCTTCTGGAAAGTGAATTACCTCACTTCGTTTGGGATTATGCTCAGTTCGCAGTGCAGTACTTCATAGTTCGCATAGTTTAACTTTCACGTTGTTGTGTTTTGGCATTTTTTTAACAAAGTGGTAGCTCCGAGTGTAGAGATCTTTCATTTCTTCTCTGAACATTTCCTTTAAAAAAAATACTTCAACTTTCATATATTTTCAACAATTTTCCAGTCTCGTCATAACCTCAATTTCTGCGACATCTGGTACAGAAGTGGTTGGTCCCAATTTCAAAGTAAATATTTCATCACTACTTATATCAATAGTAGTTTTTACCTATCCAAGGCACTTCTCATTCTTCTTTTTGACATACATTCAGTGTTAGGTCTATGTTGACAAAACTGGTAACCGTCGGGGATTAGACTAGGTTTACCCTTTTTATTCGTAACCACTGTAACTTCACCAGCACTAATAGTGACCTACATGTCACCGTCTAACTTCTCTCTTCAAATTAAGGGAGGTCAATAACAACTCGTAGCTCAGCTTCATCTGCTCTGAAAACCTTGTTGTTTATACAAGGCACCCTATTCACCCCTGTCCCCGATTTAAGGTATCTTTGTACATTCTGAACACCCTTTGTTTACACACTCACAATACTTGTCCACTATGAACCCGAAATAGTAATGTCCCTTCCCTACACGTCCGCAACTGATACGTAACGGATAAAAAAGAGTAGTAAGCTACCTCGAGGAATTGCTTTAAACACGACATTTTTTTTCCACTTTTGTGAGGTATTTTACGTTCACTTTCTGAATCAAATGATTATATATCAGCACAAAAGAATTTCTATGAGCGAGAGAAAACGACATTACCAATTTTACCGGAAAGATATTTTCATATGCCTTCCAGGGTTCTTTTACATTCCACAATTGAAATGGGGACCGAAGGATGTACTTGCCCTCTGAATTAAAATGTGTCACGGAGTTTTATCGCTCGATAAATATCCGTCGACTCTGGCTAAGTTTGAACCTGTGATCATCTGGACCTGAAGTGATCACTTAAGCCCAAGACCATTGATTTTAACTTAAAACTTGTTTGGAATCTAAACAACTTTGTCCGATATTTAATTAACACATTCACATCACAAAATTTCGTCCTCCATTTTATTCTTTAATTTTTAAGTACGTTAAAAACCAGGGCTATTGTTGGTTTAATATAGGGATTAGGCATCAGAATGCATTCGCATTAACTTGATCAAAAGATGTGGGGGAAAACACATGGGTAAATAGTGTATGGAATGTGAAAATCCTTGAACTCGTGCGACATTCGTGTTTTCACTCCTACGTTAAGTGTAATCCAGTCTTTTGTAAGTCTGATGTTTCTTAGACAGTGCGGCGTAACAAACGGCGCGTATTTTTTCACATTTCTTACTTCAAATTATGTATCAACTTCTTCCTTCCACAGATCTGTAGATATGTTACTAAGCGTGATACTTTAGTTAAACAAATATCCGAAACTATTGAATGCATTTTAGTGGGGATAGTCCCTAAGATATCATATTCTGAAAATTGAAAAATGACATCTGGACACGGGAATCGAACCCGGGACCTTCGGGTTAGTACGCCAATGCTCTTACCATTGAGCTATCCAGGATTCATCCCGTGTCCATGGTCATTCTTCACTCATGGTTTAAGGAAGAGTCTAAGATGGACGTGCGGAAGTCGTCAGCTTATAAACATGTGACTATCTAAGATCACAGCCATCAGACAACGCAGCCATTAGATATATATATATAATTGTATAGGGTTTGCATATATTAATGAAACAAATAATTGAAACTATTGTTAATGCATTTTAGTGGGGATAGTTCCTCATAGATATCATATTCTGATAATTGAAAAATGACACCTGGACACGGGAATCGAGCCCGGGAACTTCGGCTTAGTACGCCAATGCTCTTACCACTGAGCTATCCAGGATTCTTACCGTGCCCATGGTCATTCTTCATTCATAGTTTAAGACAGAGTCTAAGATGGACGTGAAATTGAATAATCCAAAATAACAAATAATTATTATCTTGTTGTATAGTAATGATTGTTAGCTACAATATATAATCTCGGACTTAGAATTTAATAAATTAGGATAATAAGAACACCTAAATTGTACATTTTAACCAACAATGGCTATTTAAACTAATAATTAAATGTTATGTACTTTCAGTTGTTATTTGTATCAACACATTATTATTATTTGACTGCTCTTCTTGATTAGCAATATTTAAAACTCAATATAAGTAAAATATAATATTGGCTTATTATCATTGACCAAATTATCTCAAGATCATATCTACAATATTTTATTCCGGTCATGTTGAGAGCCAACAATCGTCGGTTACCTAATGGGTATGTTGCTCTCCAGACCTTGAAACACGCAAACTATTGAATGTTGACGTACCCTATCTCCTGATATATTGAACACAGAACCACTCATGCTCTTCTGGATGTATTTCAGTAGGAATACGAATCCTCGGTGACCTAGTTAGTTAAGAGACAACGCTTCCAGTCTGTGCAAGTCCTAAACATGCAATAAACCCACACACTTTTTATATTCAAATTGTGTTTTATTTCCAAACAAACAAATTATATTAAACCCTGATTTCCCTACAAATAACCTTAGCTGAATGTTAGGAAAATCTATCTGATATAATTTAATGTATTCATACGCCGAACCTTATGATTGAAAGGCCTATATGTTGATCATTTTTTACTTTTGGCAGAAAAAGCTTTCGCACATTTTTTTCTGTTGATCTTGGTGGTCTTAGGGTGAAGTGCTCACCTCAGGACCCGATACTCGTGGGTTCAAACCCAGCCGAGTTCGATGGATTTTTCTTGACCGATCAAAATAATTCGTAGCACAACTTTTTTTTTGTAGAGGAAGTAAAGCCGCCGGTTCATGTCGATTGTGTCATGGAAGTTGTGTGAAAATATATTTGCTAAAAAAACTGGTGGGACCTTTAGTTCTCGCTCGTAGACATTTTCTGGTGTTAATATAATAAGTCAGTTCAGAAAGTGAGCGTTAAATAACTCCAATAATTAAATAACTACACAAAATTTTATTTTTATATTTTTGCATTAATACTTTTTTTTTAATTTCTGTCATTTGAAATTATGAAAATATCCATTTGGATATTATATCTCTCCACCATTAGCGTTTCAATGGCAAATTCATTTATTAAATTTTATTTTAGCACTTCGTCTTATGACACGTTCTTGTTACACTAATATGTGCTAATTACTTTAAAGGATTAAGGATTAATTAAGAGAATGTGTACCCACATGAAGAAAATGAGAGTGAAAAAATAATAAAGAAAAATTACACTCAGAACATACTACTAGGATTCGAACCGAGATCTCCCCATCAATGGCAGTCAATGCCATCACCAGCCAATAATTTCAAGGGTGGTGGGGTTGGAGGGTAAATCTTCCAACTGCAGAAGAATAGAAAAAATTCTAAATATTAAACACCTCTATAAACTCTTTGAAGTGCATTTTACGATAAAACAGCCTCCTAATTTGTACTTGTGCCTTAATTTTGTTATGGTTTGAACCATAAATAAACACATTTTTTTTTGTTCGTTATATTTAGGAGGGGGTTTGACTACGGCCTTGTAGGCAGTCCAGTTTCTCGCGAGAGTGACGCCTTAGACCATACGACAACTAAAGCGGGTGATAGCACGTTTTATGACACCCATAAAATAAGTCTGTCATGTACATAAGGTCACATTGTTTATTACGTCCAATGTTTTAATGGTTCCTGCTAACGGGACTGTACATGTGACCAGAACGCCATCATCAGATAGTTCCTGACGATGAATACAGGTAACGTCTAAAGCCGAGACTTGCAATAGAAAGTTCCAGTAATATCGTGAGTGATAATAGAATATTGATAAGGTTGTTAATTTTAATGAGTTTGTCTGGTATTAGTTATATTGCTTTCATTCCAATGTTTCATGTTAGTCGACCTCTTGCGTGCGGGACAGAAAGGATGGAGGAGTGTACAGTCTGATCCGATATATCAGTTAACATGAAGGTCAAGGGTTCGATCACCTTTTGGTTGAACTGGTGGTGTTTTATACAAAAATAGTTTTACACAATTCCTCAAAGTAAATGCAACTATATTTACTCTTAATTAAAACTTATGACTCTGTACCATTAGTGTAAATAATTATATGGCCTTACCGGGTAGTAATACTCGGAATTGAAGTCCAATTTTAATAGGAATACCCTTAACTGACAGCTCTACATGATAATACATCTATGTTTAGTATTCATACATCAAATCATGTGCGTTGCGTCTGTCACTTCTGTAGATATTATCAATACCTGTAAAATAACAATAATAATGAACTTGGAACATTGGACCTGAGAAAAAAGCAGAATTCATAAATGGTTAACATTAAGAGAATAAATAGCTTACTGGGCGAGGAATAATAACAATATATTAATATCATTTTAATTTAATTCAACTATCCTTTATAAAATTACTAGCCAATAGTCGAGACCTTCAACAGGCTAGCACTGAAATTGGAAGAGTGATGTCGATTCCGGGGGTAATTGATAACCCGTGGGCACAGACAAGGAAATAACAGATACACAGCCTTACGGGAGTTTTGTTCCGCTCCTAGACTCAAGTAGAATTTAAAATATCCAGTGATAACAGCGATTCCAAGTGAGAATTCTTTAAAACAACTCACTTACAAAATGTTCCTCGTGAGAAAGGCAAGCTAAGAATTGCTGTCTCTCCGAGTACAATAGTCTATGTAGCGGTAGTCCCTTAGCCCCACCTCACCCCCCTTTTATTACCCAAAACTTTTCAAACAATTGAGTGTGTTGGACCCAAATATACAATGCCAGTGCGTCTACAGTTTAAACGTAAGAGACACGAGTCTTGGAAATGCACTTTTAAATGGATTATTAAATATTTTGTGACCAGCTTCTGCGGTCACCATTCTTTAGGATTCACTTCTTCGTTAGACTGGACTGCAAATAACTGGCGTTTCAGTGTTCGAATCCCGATCGAGTGTACTGAGAGTGTTTTTTTCCTAATATGCTCTCAAATACGCAAATACGGACACATTTCCACAACATTTTACCTTCCTCATTCCTTATCCTTTGGATTAAATTCGCGGATTGCTGTAGTGAGAAGTAAGACATAACGCACAAAATATATCAGTAATTAAAATTAAATACTTAAGTTGTAAAGGTTGCATTTATTTTTACAATTTGTTGTCAAATTAATATAAACAAAATACACAAATGATATGCTACTTTATTAACTAAAAAAAAAGTTAAAAGCATGGAAAATACAATGGAAAGAGTTTCCTAAGTATATATTTGGTATCGGTAATACCCCCTTATTTTAAACACTGGAATGATTATATTCAACATTATCTTATACTAATACCAGCCTAGGCGGCATAGTTAGCTAACGCACTAGTTTCGTGTTGAGCTAGACTGCCGAGGACGGGGAGATCGAGGTTAGAATCTCGCTCAGTTGAACTGGGGTGGTTTTCCCTAAATCGTTTTCCACTCTCCCTCCACGCAAATATGGGTTCACGTCCTCTATATATAACCTTCTCAAATCCTAACCCATAAGCGTATTTCGTACTTAAGCGTATAACCCGAAAGGGTACTAAGTTTCAGTATTATTATTTTATATTAATGTGCAATGAAAGTTAACAAATCGGTTTTAAATCAGTTTATAATAAAATCAAGTCTGAAAATGAAGCTTATCTCCCTAAACGCGCGTTAGGATTGCACAACAAAAAGCTCCTAATGTTTTGTCCAATTACACTTGTCCGACACCTTCTCGTGTCTGTATGGAAAATTAAATATCTCTTATTATTTTAGTAAAGAGGAATAGAAATAAATGTTTAAAAAATACACTGAAAACTCTTTCAGTATAAGATTATTTTACTATAATATAACAATATTTTCATACAATTAATAATTGCAGATTTTATTAAAAAATAAATATTTATATCACAATAAAAGAGTTTAGTAAAGTGAATAAAATTGTTGCCAATACAAAGTATATGAAAAAAATACTCTTAACTTTACCCAATCACAGCTATAGTTATTAAGTGTTTGGTATTAAAATTATCTACTAAAGTAAAGAGAAAAAAATCTTATGTAGTTTGGATAGGTTTGAAACTAAAATTATAATCAATATTATTTAAAAAATCAATACAGTGATAATACAGAAATAAGATTTAACAAAAATTTGATTAAAATGTGTCAAACTAATTTGGTTATTGATATATTTCATAATATTCTGGTCTCTTTGATTTCGTAATGTACTAAATCGAGCTTTGACGTATTTAGCTATAACATCCTTACTTTATTGGTGAACATCCAGATGTCATAATTTTGAAAGTTCCTTCGTGTACAATCCTAAGCTAACCATGGCAATCACAACTCAGTTATTGCAATTAATAAATAAAACATCATAGATAGAAAATATTATCTAGTTTACAATCTGAGTGCACAAACGAGCGCAATCGCAGGGCGTCCGTCGTACTCCAATGACAATGCAAACTTTACCTAAGCACGATCATAAAAACATGTTTGAAAAAAGAGCATCACATTTCACCAATGAGCATAAATTAAATAATAGACTCTCTTACAGAAACATATTAATTATGAAGCATCATTATTATTCAAAGAGAATCATGGTCACCAAGTTATGTCGCCTGAATTGGTTTATTTTAATTGTTATGTCGCTCCTAAATATGCGATAACAGCTATGTATCTGTAAATCTAATGTATCCACTTTAAGATAGTCTTTAGTTTGTGTGTTGATTTACTTTTAGTATACACTTTTTTCCTCTGCCTTTACAAATTTAATGTTCCAAATGTCTTACTACAGCCCAATTTCTATAAAAAGAGCCTTTTAGAAAATAGATTTTTATGTGTTCAACATCAATTTCATTTTCTATTTGGTTATTTTTGTTAGCATTGTATTCGTTCGAGTTATACGCTTATGTACCACTAATTACGCTATGGTGTTAGGAATGAGGGAGGTTTAATTAGTATATAGTGTACCCGCATTTGGAACATAAAGAGTTTTTATAGCTTTGGAAATTTTAGAGGCCCCTCCCATTTCCCAGCAGTAAATTTTCGAATTCCAAACTTTCTAACTTTTATGGTTATGTGTTTTATCAAATTGACAAATTTAAATTTTCTTTCGTGCATAAAAGTATATTTTCTTTGGAAAGATGGCAATTTACTCTCATTTACAAAACCCTCTGTCCCCCTCACCCTTCTTAGCTTCCACAATTATAATTTGAAATGCTAAGACTTATTTGGTTATTTTATATAATATTTTCCGTGGCTACCAAATGTCAACCTAACCACATCGTAAAGAATGTTATATTTTGGTTGTATATATTTTAAGCGCTACAATTTCCTGGGCTTCAATTTTGAAATTCCACTTGTTCAAGAATGTAGGAAACGCGAGAAAATGCCAATCTTTGCAGTTTTTTATCAATTTTTTGGGGCCAAAAAAATTAATATAGCTCCAGTAGAAATATATAGTTTAATTTTCTTCACTTGGTGATATAAACAGTTGTTAGAATATTTGTCATGGGCATAGCGGCATTAGATAAGATTTTTAAAATGAATTAACGTGAACAATGTATCCCTGTCTAGCTACTAAAACCTGTTTTATTATTAAATTACATGGAGAAATTTCAAGATTATTTCTCTACAAAAATTGTATTTATATAGCTTTGTAAATATTTTGAGGGGACCTTCACTCTCTATTTTCCAAGCCTTCATTTTGAAATGTAATAATTCAGGCCTTGGTACTGTTTGAGTTGGTCTTTAAGCCCACCTGACTTATGTCAATCATCTAACACTTAGAGAAGTAGTTAAGTCTTTTATGTTTAAAAAATTTGAGACCCCCTATATCACCAGCCTCCTTAGAAATAACTAATATTTAAAATGTATTTTCGGTTATTTGAGGTTATCCCTCTATATTCCTGACAAATTTAAATTTTCTACCTCCTACTAGTACACCCCTATCCCCCCACCCCCTCCCTTCCTATTTCCTGTAGTCTCATTTTGAAATTTAAAATGTTCAGACTTTATAGTTAATTTGGGTGGTCCCTATCTCTGCTTGACGAACTCCAGTTTTATATCACACATAAAAGTAGTTTATCCATTTAAGACTTATTTGGTTATCTGAAGCCGTACCTCTACCAGCATGCAAAATTTAGACTCTCTACCATACTTAATCTTTCCTAAAATTCCCCCTTTTTAATGGACTCCTATTATAAACTTTAAATTTTTTGGACTTTTATAGTTATTTGGAGTGGTATTTTTGCCTATGTGCAGAATTTTAGTTTTATACCACACTGAGAAGAGGTTGTTTCTAATACTTTGTAAGTTTTTAACCACTCAACCCACTTTTCCAAACCCCTTTGAAAAATATTAAATTATAACATTCATTTGGATATCTGGAGTTTTATTTCTACCTGTCTTTCAAATTTTAATTTCTAACCTCATCTCAAAAGTTATTTCTAGCTTTAGCTTCCCCCTCCCCCATTTCCCATAGCTAAAGTTTAAAAATTTCACATTTTTTTTTTTTACTTAGAGTGGTCCGTATACCTAAGAATTAAAGTTTTCTACCACACAGAGACGTAGTTGAATATATTAGTTTTTGTAAATGTTGAGCCCGCCCCCTTCCCCTACCATTTCTTAAACTCCCACCTATAAATTTCAAATATTAAGATTTATTTGGTTATTTTAAAAGTTCACTCTACCTACTTGCCAAATTTAAATATGCTATCACAGCTAAAAGTTGTTTTTATTTTTATAAGCCCTTACCCCCCCCCCTTTTTTTACTGGGGTCCCATTTAAAATTTAAAATGTACAGATTGTAATGATATTGGTTTGGATTAACTCTAAATTATGTAAAAAGTCATGGATGAAGGTAGTTTTTCTTTAAAGTAATATATGTAGAGTATCCTTTTAAGAGTCATCCATGAAGAAACACGCGCTTCTCAGAAACAATGTGAAAAGGATCTCACCACTAAAATATATTTTTTATACCATTTTTCCTGTTAAAAGAACAACTGCGTCAATTCCTGTTAAAAGGATAAAACCCGCCTCGGTGGCGTAGTTGGCTAACGCGCTAGTCGTGTTGAGCTCGACCGCTAAGGACGGGGAGATCGAGGTTCGAATCTCGGTCGGGTGAACTGGGGGTATTTTCCTAAATGGTTTTCCACTCTACCTCTACTCTACTAGGGTAGGGGGAAAACAAACAGCCAATCAGAGAGCAGGAGGCGTGGTCACGTGACCAAATCCGGCCAATCAGAGCGCTGTACTACCCGCTCAGTATCACTACTTACAGGGATAGAGAAGAGTGGAGAAATTTATTGAGGATAGATTAAGTACGGAATATTTTTTGTAAATTATAAGTACAGTTTCTTCCCTACCCCATAAGTGAACGGGGGCACTAGTACATATGTATTACAATTATTTTAATCATTTTGGATATATTTAGTATGATTCAACAATATGTAAATTTCAAAACTCCAATATGTTGTATAGTTTACCTGTTTAGTCGTGGTATGGGTACGGAAACAATCTTGAACAAACGAATTACAATTTCCACTAGAAAAATGATGCTCGCGATACTCAGTCCAAACCCCAAAATGATAAACACCGCTTGAAGGTGGTCAAGTGTGAGAACAATGGGGTTGTTGGATCCACGACTGTTCTTGTTAGATATTAGCAGATTTTCATTGAGAAATTCTTTTTTCCATTGTTGTATGAATCCAGCTTCATTCAAACGAACAATGATATCGTTAAACTTGATCAAGAAGGGAGAATGGCTCTCGATACTTTGTAAAATATTCAAAGTTGAGCAGTAACATTCTTCCACAACATGAAGCAGTGATCGGTAGTTGCGGAAATATTCTGGTTTAGTAATCAAGACTCTTCCTTCGTATTTGTAAGTGAACCTACTAAGGTTTCTTCTGAAAGCAAACAAATTTAAAGCTTCGTCGTCATCATTGATAAAAATGATCTTCAATGCCACTTTACCGATAAGCTCGTCTGTTAAATCCAAGGTCTTTTCAAAATCTCAAACACCACTTAATCTATCGAGGACTACGGATACTCTTAGATCAGAATTAGCAACTTCCGTCAGCGTGTTCATATCTGGTAAATATGTGGGGACTGTGAGGTAACTAGATAAGTTACCTGTATAGGTGTCATTCATGATCAAGTTGAATATCAGTATACATATAATGATAAAACGTTGATGGAATAAAGAAGACAGTGATTCAGTAGACCCTGCTAACGACATGCGAAATGCGTCCAAAAATACATTGTTTTGTAATTTAATAGGCCTTTCAATGAATTCAACGAAATATAACAACCTCCAAATTATGGCCAATAATATATTACTACTTACAAACAGGAACCAAAGTAGTGTAGATAAAGGCAATATTAAGCTCATGTATTTTGGAACCACTAAAGATTTAGGTACGATAATTGTGACGCAATCTTGATCTTAAGGGTAAGTTGACTTGTGTATTTTGTAGTATAAACACACAGTTGATGCAGGATAGAAACCTCTTGATAATGTTGTGTCTTCCTTTTTAGTTAGATTATCATAACATTCATAGTAAGAAATATTTGCAACTAGATTCAATTTTTCAATTATTGCGTTGAATATTTTCCCATTTGGTCCAGCTAAAGGGACACTTTCATTGGATTCTTCTTCATAATCAAAAAGTAGTGGGTGAGAGCCTCCAATTGGGGCTTCGATTAAAAATCCTTTGGTATCTCTAAATTTGTCAGTAAACATTTTGTTCCTGTTATTATTTGTATATTCATTAAATACATCTACATAATTAACGTATTCAGTAAATGGATTGTAGCTCAATGATCTTATTCCTAGCCAATTATTGCTTGGGCTTATGTCATTGACTTCACCTTCCAAAGCACTAAGATTCCAAAAAATTACTTCCATGTTCAGAATGTTGAAACTATCCCAACAGTCTTTCAACATTTCAATAATGTATTCTGGTCCTTCTGTTAGAGGTGCTGTGATGACCAATAGGAAGAACGCTTGAGGGCTCCAGAAGGCTGATCTCTTCCAATGGTGGTCTGCAAAACATTTTCCCCCAGTTGTGTTTATAAATATAATAAAACCGACACTGCTTTCTACATTGTCATGACGAATAAGTTTGTTGAAATTATTTTCTTGTGAATTATTGTTCAAAGATACAACTTGGGTGCACTTATAGTTGTGGACAGTTCTTAAAACATAATCAATAACTTCACCACTGGTGTCACCTTCTTGGTCTGTAATAATAAAGTAGTTGTTTTGTAGGAAATATTGATAGATAATGTAATTGATACTTGAAGTAAAATTAGATACGATTAAACGATGTATCAAGGACGCGGTATGGATTTCACCTTTGGAATAAATATTAAACGTAGTTAATGTAATTATAACAGCAAATTTAATTCGATATTTAAAATCTGAAAATGAAAAACAGAAATTAATAATTACAATAAACTTTAAAACATTGGATGTTAATTCATAGCTAAAATAAAAAATAGTTCTCAACTTTTTAGTAATCCTATTTCTGTGCATTTACATTGATAGAGTATATTATATTTAATGTACCTGAATTTTTTGTCAAAAGAGAGTATAAATAATCCACTTATATCCACTCAGTACTTTATCCCCAAACATTTAATTAATAAGAATTCAGAGAGGACGAGACTGACTGTTTAATCCCATTGAACATTGGTATGTAATCAGCCTAAGTATCACAAATATATTATTGACATTTTTAAACAATAATGATATTAAACAATTTGCATTTTAAATGTTACTTCATATATTTAAACCAGATTAAATTATTAATCAATCATATAATATATCTTTAATGAACTTGAACCAAAATATATTGTCCGACGGACGTATCAATTTTGTATTTTTTTTCTTTCAATTTTTAAACTTTTATTGCATCATAATATAAAATAAATTTGGTTTGGGCCATTTTATTAATTTGTTTATTTTGAGTAACTTACAAATCTATCATATTATATTTCAAACTAAACTGTTCTAGATGACAGTAATATTAATGCACTTTACTTCATTAACATAATACATTAGGAACTCTATATGACAATTGAACGACAACTGGCCGTATAATTAAGTAACAGTATCCATTCCATCTAATTTCACACTTCTCTTTCAGGTCCATTCTAATTCTATCCTCCCATCTGTATTTTGTTCTTCCTTATTATATCTTCCCATTGGGTTTGCCTATAAATACCCTGAGGACTGTTCTAGATTCTTCCATTAGCGTTGCAAGTACTCCCCACTATAATCTTCAAGATTGGATAATCCTGACAACGTATTGTGATGAGTACAAGGTATGTAACATATTATGTGTCCTCCTCCACAATCCCCTATATTTTTATGAATTTTAGTCACGTCTATTTAAAAAAAATAGAATGAATCACCAATATATTTTTTAAGTTTGCTTCAATTTGCAACTGATTTGGTGCAGTTAGCAACTAAATACTGCTAAACTAAGTAAATTAGAAAACTGAACATTTCAATTTCACAATAGTTTTATTTAGTACACATTAAAAGCATAAAAATGTACAAGTTTTACAATTAGTTAGAAAATTATAGAATTTTAAATTTCTTCTCAAGACAAATAAACTTGAGGGATTACTTGATTACTTGTGGCTACCTGGGCAACACAGTGGCCAGGCATGAGGATGTAGAATTTCTAAAAAGGAGAGTATTTTGAGAATTAGTTAAAGCGAAACACAGAACAAATTTATAGTATAACGTTTACACAGTCTCACTTGACAAGGTTGAATATTACCAGAGATCCACTAAATTTGTTGGATAGTTGACTGGTGAATCCTGCTGGATGATGGATAAGGGCCAGGAGTCATTAAAGTACTATGGCCGGGCATGCTCCCTTACGGTACTACCAAAGCATTCAATAGTACATAAGCATCCTTTAGTACTGATACAAAATTTAAGAACCTATTTACAGGCCAAAACAAAATAGTATTATTTGCGCGGACCCCACTATGACAATAGGTCAATTTCCGCGGGTTGCGCACCCAAACTAATACTTTCAATGAACATTGACCGCATAGTCAAATCTCTATGATTTACAACTGCACTGCGTAAGGCAAAAGAAAGAAACAGACTTCCTGGCGATAACCAACAATAACAAAGCACTGATGCACATGACGTTTAGGGTGTCATGAATTACTTTTCTTTTTCAAGATTTATAGGAACTTGTGAGTTAGTGTACATCTACAACACTAAAATTCACATTTTCCGAGCCAGAGGCTTTAACGTTAGGACAGCGTCCAAAAATACAATAATGCACTCAGAATTTGACTTTATGAGTCATTAAAATCTGACTTGTCCATCAGACAAAAAGGCATAATATTGCCAAGGTACTTCTAGAATAATGAAGTTAGCGAGTTCTGAACATGATACAAGATCTAATAAAATAAAACATTTTCCCTTGCTAAAATAAAGGACTTCCGAATGACTATTTACATTATGTCAAACCAAAATAACGTATGAGTCATAAAAATCTGACTTGTCCATCAGACAAAAAGGCGTAATATTGCCAAGGTACTTCTAGCATAATGAAGTTAGCTAGTTCTGAACATGATACAAGATCTAATAAAATAAAACATTTTCCCTTGCTAAAATAAAGGACTTCCGAACGACTATTTACATTATGTCAAACCAAAATAACGTATCTTCTGACTAAATGCTAGGGACTAAATGTCCACCGCTGGATACCGATACCCTAGCTGAGGCGTCCTTGTATTCAGCTCGTTGACTCGGACGATTCATCCTGCATCGACGATGCTATGGTGGCGATTCCGATGACCCAGACCCCATGATCCTTCTTGGTTGTTTCACCGGAAGCGCTTCGTTGTAGTACCTAGGCTGTTGTAAAGGCGTTCTGCAAAATCGAGCTCGTGGTGCGTCCCATATATAGTGACAATCAGACACGAACATGAAAAAGAGATAAAGGAGAATGAATTACGAAGCAGAGGTAAAAATAAGGACGAATAAACGAGGAAGGGAGAGAGAAGGCATTGAAACTGACGAGCTTCTTCTGTCGACCACCAGAGAAGGAGTTGCGCACGTGATCGGAGCAGTGGCTTCCATTTCGACGCTTCTTTCTGTACTGAACAGGCGAGAGTTGAACCACGTGGAGCCGCCATTATAGACAATCCTGTGATTTTAGGAGTGGGTTAATTATATCTGCAGGCATCTGCCTTTGGGTGAGTTTATACACATATATCCAATATCAAAATGCATCAGTATTAATTTAGTTATTTGATTTTCAGTGTTATTTTTACGCAAAGAAATAATATAGAAATATATATTTTTTTAATTTTTCTTGACGGCCGCATGGTCGGCTGCAAGTTTTTGTATCTGACCCCTTCTTATAACAAGGGCACGCACTCACATATCTTATTCATAACTATAATAATATTAGTCCTCTTTTGTGATATTTAGAACAGCAATTATCAAAATATAATTATTTTTTGACTAACTACGTGTTTGAACGTAGGGGAATACGTAGTTTTTTGTATGAGAGAGTATAACTTTGAGGTAGTTTATCTTCAATATCTTGATATAACTCCAACGTGGCACCCAATTACACAAATAGTGATAAATAGTTAACTTTTTTCTTGTAGGTGTTCAATATCTGATTGACACGCTACAAATTTTTGAACCTTAAAAAATACAATTATTCATATATATGGTTTTAACTACTGGTGTTACCTAAAGTATTGTTTTTTAAAAAATATTTACTTTCTGAAACATCTGGAAGCACCTATATCTCTTAATATATGACTATCAGTGAATCAACAATAATTATATGACTATTTGACAAGGTGTTTTAGCACACCTTTTGAACTAATTGATATTTAACAATCAAAAATGCTACAAAATCATGTAAACTATGTTTTGAATTTTTATTTTATTTTAAGACACAAGTTTTGAGAGGACCTTTCAATTTAATATTATTAAAATCAAAATTAATATGTATAAAAAATTGTAAATTGTAAGGATTTATGATTTGTTGCTGAATTTCAAATGTAAGATAATTAAAGTATCTAAGTCATACGAAATAAAAGCCTAGTTTTTTAGGTAATCTAAGAAGTTACATTTTTTGAATATTTCCTTGTATCCAGGTCACTTTACTTTAAAGTTTTTTGAGTCTATTCGAAAAATATTATTACACGATAGTAAGTGCTTTCGTTCACTATGTGACAAGAGTGTTTTATACCACATAAATAATGGTTATGCATTGGAATAGTATAATATTACATCAAACTATATTAATATTAAGCGATCAAATAATATCAATTTTAACTTATCATTGGTTTAAATTGCTTTTAATTGAATTGAATATAAAGTTTTGAAAATGTGGTCAAATATACTATTATAAATATATTGATACAAATCTTTAATTTAAAGTGTAACTTTTTACAAGTATTCAATATTGAAAATATACATACATTGTGAACAATATTAAATTTTGTATTCCGTATCTTTTAAGTTAAACATATTGATTCTTAGCTTAAATAGCTATTATTATTCAGGAAATCGAAGAAGAAACTATTACTCAATATTTGCTAGCCACAGACATAAAATTATCAATATAATACAATATTTGTTTGTAACGGATGCACCTTTAAGACAGTTTTTCTTTTCCGATGACTCCCTAATTACATTCTATTTATCTGATCATATAAACAAGTCCACTCATGTCAAAAACTTAACAAATAATACATAATATTTACCTTCATTATCAAGAGAGTAGTCACTCAATAAATATAGATCAAATAATATCGAAAAAGAGTGAATATAATAGATACCATCCAACAGTGAATAAAAGTCCGCCAGTTAACTTTGTTATAAAAATACATTTGGGTTTATTTGTTTTCCCATTATTTACGGTAGATAAAAAGGTGACATACCGATTCCGGATGTGTTGGTTGCGGACTGAGGTTGAAGAAAACACAATTAACTGGTAGTCACAGTGGATGAGAGTGTTTAGGAAGAAGGGGAGGGGCATGCGGCGACATTTATCATCAAGTATGTATGGGTTTTAATCATGGGATGGTTGCTTGTGGTCAAACCTCATATACATTATTTTGTACGATCAATTGAATGGCTAAACACATATTTAGGCATGTTTGAAAGTTCATGCAGAAGATTTCGTTGTTTGTCTCATTTCTGTTTATTTTTTAATTTTGTATATATCGCTTTATAATGTTAAAACCTAGGAGTGTTATAAGTTAATGCAGTACAGTAGATTCCTTGTATTTTGTTTGTTTTCCATTGCAATGTGTTTTTTGATACTCAGTTAATTTTATGGTGCAACTGAGTGCTTGGAGACCATTATTCAAGTCCTTGCCTTTTCTTAAAATTTAAAAATTCTGTCAATATTCTGGTCATTTGTAATGGTTTTACTTCTCTTTATGCTTGGTTCCTCCTCATCACAATCATATTCCCGTTTTTGGAAAGCAGCTTCATAGGCGTCTTCTTTCAATGTCTGCACGAGCTTTATAATATCAGTCTGTTTCTTCCCCATGCGTGAGTTGAGCTTGTGGTTACATCCTTCCTAGGCATTGTTCGTTCGATGCCTCAGACCTGCGACATTCCACGTTTTGATAGATAAGTTGTGATTCTAAAGCCATTGGTCAGTGAAATAGTCTAAGAACATTGCTAATCTGTTATTTTAAGTCGAATCAGCCACTATAATCATCAATCCTTAATCCATGTAGTCTTGAGGTATTAGAGATAATGTAGTACACATCTTAAGCGGTTTGCGAACAGATTCATTGTTTTGAAATCCAAAGTCATTCCATAAGCTTGAATTTTTCATCATATGGACTGACTAAAATGAAACATTCAGTTATTTGAACGTTTCGTAAATTCTCATTCACAAATATTATAGGCGCATTCTCAAATTACATCTTAAACAATTCTGGAATCCACTGTGGATAACAGTTTATGACTGATCGAAAGAGTCTAATGTAAGTTTTTGTTCATTACCTAGAATAAATGCATATACTACGGGAAGCAGCCTAGTTTCTTCTTTTATGCTGCCAAGATCCACATTAAGGGTTTAAATTTATTTAAATGGCTGTGGACAGCTGATAAATGTACCGTCCATAAATTATTTTCCCCTAATCTACAAGATTTTTTGCTTCTTTACGTGCAAAAATGAGCAGTCTCATCACATCAACTGTTTTATCATTTTCAAGAAACTAGAAGTATCTGGTAGTGCTCTAACTAATTGGTGGGCTCTTTAGTTTTAGCTCATAGAAATTTTATGGAGATGATATAATTAGTCAGTTCAGAAAGTGCACGTTAAATATCTCAAATAATTTAATAATAATTACACAATTTTTTTAAATATATTTTTGGATTAATACTTTTTTAAATTATTGGCATTTGAAATTATGAAAATATCCCTTTGGATATTATATCTCTCCACATTTAGCCATTTACTGGCAAAGAAATGTATTTATTAAATTTTATTTTAGCACTGCGTCCTACTACACGCTATTTTTACACTAATGTGTATTATATACTCTAAGGGATTAAGGATTAATTAAGAGTGTGTACACACATAGAGAAAAAGATAGTGAGAAAATAATAAAGAAAAACTACACTCTGAACATACTACCAGGATTCGAACCGAGAGATCTTCATCGTCGGCAGTCAAGGCCGTCACAGCCAATAATTTCAAAGGTGGAAGGTTGGTGGGTAAATCTTCCAACTGCACACGGCTAGAAAAAATTCTGAACACTAAACATCTCTAGAAGTTATCTGAAGTATTTTTTATGGTAACATAACACCATAGCTGCAGAAGGCTAAAAAAAAATTATTAATATTTAACACCTCTATTAGCAATCTGAAGTGCTTTTTACGATAAAACAGCCTTCTAATATGTACTTCTGCTTTAATTTATGTATGATTTTAACAATAAATAAATCCATATATTTTTTGTTCATAAAATATTGGAGGGGGTTTGTCTACGGCCTTGTCGGCAGTCCAGTCTATCGTGAGAGCGACGCCTTAAACCATTCGACAAATAAAGCGGGTGATAGCACTTTTTGTGCCACCCATTAAATAAGTCTGTCATGTACATAAGGTCACATTGATTATCACGTCCAATGTTTTAATTGTTTCTGCTACTGGGACTGTACGTGCGACCAGAAGCCATTAACATATTGCTCCTGATGATGCATACAGGTAACGTCTAAAGCTGAGCCTTGCAATCGAACGTTCCAGTAATCTCGTGAGCGTAGATATAATATCGATAAGGTTGTTAATTTTAATGAGTTTGTCTGATATTGGAAGTTTTAGAGCTTTCATTCCAATATTATCTGGTCGGCAACCTTTTGCGTGCTGGACAGAACGGAGGGTGCGGTGTGTTATCATACCACGCCATTAGCACTAAGGCCTCAATCATTTCTGATCAAATCTATCGGTGATCATGATGGTCAGGGGTTCGATCCCCTTCTGTTTTTACTGATGGTATATTATCCAAAAATAGTTTTACACTATGCCTCAAGGCAAATGCACCTATATTTTCACTTAATTATATATGATGTCCTTGCACCATTAGTATAAATAATTATATGGCCTCGCCGGGTAGTAAGGCTCGGAGTTGAGGTCAAATTTTAATAGGAATGACCTTATCTAACAGCTCTACGTGCTAATTATCTAGGTTTAGTGTTCATACATCAAATCATGCGATTTGAGGCTGTCGCTTCTGTAGATATTGTCAATTCATGTTAAATAACAATAATATTGAACCTTGAACTTTGGACCTGAGGAAGAAGGAGAACACATTGATGGCTCACATTTAGAGAAGGAATAGCTTAGTGAGTGAGGAAGGGAGGAGGGGATCAGAGTATGACGAGTGCAACTGATGGATAAGCTCAGACAAGGAAAGAAAATGAGTTTTTGAGGAGATAAAGGAAGATGCTTATAGGACAGGCTGGAGGAGTCAGTTTAGGCACGGAATCGGATTAGTAGAATACAGGGTTATTTATAATACTACTACTACTATTAAAAATAATAATAATACAATAATTTTATTTTGATTAAACTTACGTTAATTTAATTTTCCTTTATTAAATTACCAGCCAACAAGTGAGACCTCCAACAGGCTAGCATAGATATTTCAGTCACTTGCTTACATTGAAATTGTATTTCCAGTATGACGAAATTTTACTTCTATTCCATGTTCTAGGGACCTAGACGAGTATGAGAAGTGATTTTGTCGATTCATGGTATGGTCGACAACCCATGAGAGAGGTGGATAACTCACCTTACTAATACCAACATTTACGCAATGTAGGGAACTTAATCTATATAAGAATAATGTGTTATCCCAATTAGTATTGTTTTATGCCTTTACAAATTAAAATTCAAACAAAAAATACATTTCAGTTTGTTTTTTTTTAATTAAGAGTTAAACGTTAAATAGTGTTTAGTCTTCAAAAGAATGTCCTTTACCTTAAAATGGAAAGATAAATTCAATTAGCTTCTTAACCGTTCTCCTCTCCTACAGTAATTAGTTCGTTGATGTTGAAGTTCTTGCAGCCGTTAACATGACAGGAACAGAACGCACAGAACCTGCATTTGCTTAGATTAAAAACGCAAAAACGTTTAAATATTATATTTTGAAACTTGCATGAGAAAAGCAGATTTTTTTATACGTAATGTTTCATTAGAACATGTCGTATGTCATCTTAAGAATATGTGGCGTAGCTAGATCTCAACAAATCAAGTGGCTCAACAAATGCTTTTAATGAACTCTCCCAAACATCAAGTTAAGATAATACTCGGAGTACATGAAGACCAATATTATTTAAGACGTTGGGTTTGACCCAAAATAAAATGTGCCTACTCGCATCACAAGTTTGTCCAGGCTTATTTATATGCTGTAAATATAAAAACTCAAGTACATTTAGTTGATTTTATACAAAGGTATTTATGTTTAAGAAACCAATTATCGATATTTACTGTTTGCTTTAGGGAATTTAGTTCTCTTTTTTTTTTGTACCAAGTTTACTTGTCTCACACCCTGTAAGAGCATATAACGCAAGGAGAACTTCACTAAATGAATCTCCATAATACTCTGAAACAATATGGCACCCAAGACATATATTTTCACTGACCCCGGCAATTATCAAAATACCAATACAACTAACAGTTATGAATGATTCCAAAATTGAATTCTAAGTATGAAACCTTCAGTGTCAGGACTCAATACGACATGAATAGTTCTGTTGAACAGCTACATGAGCATGAAAGAACATACTAGAATCAACCTTCATCTGATAACCTACGAAATGTGTTAGCCTGGAAGCATCGTTTTTGACTGAGCATTCGGTTCCATTCAAAAAGTCTCCACCACTAGAGGTCATATTTTTGGAACCTAAGAATTCTGTATAATGAGATTATATGTGAACCGACAAAAAAGGGTTTGGTTTCCTTAGATTACTATTTTTGAAGTTTTGTGTTCCCTCCTTTTATTCTCACAATTAGTGAATCTCCACCAGCTGATTCTCTCTTGATCTTCAAATTTTAAGGATGATTTCCCGTACGCGTCAAAAACTATGTCAGTGCATATAATATTAGTCTACAACACTTTCAGATTCTGTCTAAATGAAAAATTGCCAATTCCACAAATGTTTGAGTCTTCGAAAGGACCACAAACAGTAGTGAATATATATGTCCCATTCCATCCATAAAGTGAACTTCTTCCGGACTAAGAGGAAATATATTCATATTTCTTGTGAAATTGCTCTCTACTGCAATTTCGTTCATCAATATTGCTTTCTTGCTTCTTTTTTTTATTTAGAATGCCAGACCAAGGACCATCATAAGCCGATGCAGGGTGATAAAGCATTAATGATGCTTTATCAACTCTGCAGTACTAGTGTTCCTCTGTAAAGCTAAAATAAAATCATAATGTAGATATTTTCTATGAATCTCCTTTTTTCTTATCTTTCTTATTGGATTATGTTGCTGAGTATGCGAGAGATTTAACAGCTATCCATTTAGAAGAAGAAAAAAGCTTTTACTTTTCTCAAATAAACACTTTGTTTAAAATTTTCGTACCTACGTTTCTTTACCGATGGGTTATACCCTGAGCAAAAATGATTTTACTTCTTCTTCATTTCCCACTATGCCACTCACATTGTTACGTAAACAATTTGTTTCACTGATCATCATTTTCAAAAAGGAATAGGTTGATAATTGCATATCACCTTCATCTCTAACTCTTATATCTGTGCCCCATTCATTGTGCGAATATTAGTCAATATCCACAATGGGATCTGAGATAAAATCATAATAAATTATAAGTCTCATAGAATGATGATTTACTGTGATAAAGTAGACACCATTTGTTTGTCGCTTGAATAAACCTGGATATTTATGTCCAGCTACCAATAACTTTAGATGAAAGGATAAATATTTGCTTAAGGACATGTTCACTAACAACACAATTACTTTTTCCATTCTTCCATTTTATTTTATTTTAAATGTACTTTATTCAAAGCATTTAAGACTTTCTCAGGAAGTTTAGATATAAAATTTATACAAGATGACTCCACAGACATAAAATGCAATTATTTTACATTTTACTTACCCCCTTTTTTTGTATTTAATTTAATTCGAAAAATCAACTGCAAAAAAGTCGTGAAAATAACCCTACATAATAGGAAAACAATTTTTTTAAATCTTGATACGATGAACGAGTCGGAAATTATGGTGGAAACAAAATTCCACCCCAAGCGTGATAATCACCCTCTTTCCCACGGGTCCCCCCCCCNGGAATTTACAACATAACTTTTCATATTCAAATGGGTCCCCAGAACATGGAATAGAAGTCAAATTTGGTCATACTTGGAAAACATACTCATTGTAAGCTAGCGTCTTATCTAAGAGTATATGGTTTGCAAATTAAAAAAAAAATACATTATGTTTGTATACATTTGATTAAATTAACAAATTTCTTAATATACAAAACATAGTAATGAGTAAAGTAAATGAAAAAATGATTAAGTAATAATAATGATTATTTTTATGGAATAGTTCACAATAACCAAACAGATAGTATTGAAAATAATAACAACTAAATGGTGTATATTTATTTAAAATAAATTTTTGACGAACATATTTTCATAAGAAAAATATTTTTGTTACCACAATCATCATATAAATAAACAGAAATTCACTATTATTTTATTAATTTTGTAGTCCTAGAAAATATAAAAATATAAAATGTGAATCTGAGGTTAATAAACAGAAAGTCATAATAATATCACAATTAAATTCATTATTCTTCGTAATTCCAATAAAGACTTATTTCAATTTATATTTAGTAGTTATCGATTGATTTAACTACCAGAAGTCAAATGTAAAAAACTAATAAATGATTCTAGAAGTGGAATTAAATGGATAAGTCTGATTATTTATTTAATAATAGCTAATAATTTTTTGGTGAAACGACTTTATTTATTTAACTATTATAGTAAAATAATTGTTTAAACCACTCCGCTAACACTTAATATATCACAATGTGATCAGTAAAACATTAATTTACAAATATTTAAAATAACAATCAATCCTTCAAAATCACCTCTAAAGTTAGTTAATTCATAAAATCTTTATAATTATACACAATTATTTAATTTGCATACAAACATTCATTGCTAATTCATACATTAATTTAAATACAAAGTTTGATAGAAACAATTTTTTGTTTTCCCATAAAAAGGTTCTATATTATTTATCTTAGCTGCCCAACTCACTTTTTTACTTTATTTCTATAACTTGGAAAGAAATTTTAGTGATTGGAAAAAAATATGGCGCTATAAAACAATTGAAATGGCATTAAACTAAAACCAAACTTATTTACTTGCAAAATTTGGGGGTCGGCTTCTCCCTGAACCTAAATAACATTTTTCGACTTTATCTAGGTAGGACCATTGAAGGTCGATAGACACTAGTGAAAGTTGACCGCTCATGATTATCATCAACTTTCGTGAGCTTTTCCAGTATTTGTCGACACCGACTAGTCACTGTGGACATTCATTGCGGTTCAACTTTCTCTGTAACATATAGGGTATATGATAGAAATAAGGCAATGCTAAGCTTTGAAGAATTTTACTGGCATCAATTTATGTAATTTTATAAAACTTATTATGGGAAAGTGTACTTTAATACCTTGATGACGACAAAAAAAATATTATATTTAATTCTATTAGAAACATAAAAAGCAACTCATTTATAAAAGTATAATTTAGTGGCATATTAAAAGCTAATGAAGTTAATATGACCACCAATTTTAACAACCTACTTAAATGAGTTTTTTTCAACAATTAAATAATGATAAATGGAGATTTTTATAGAATGTTTACTATTAAGGTAAATGAAAAGGAAATAATTAATAAAGGAATAATTATTGTTACCAATTCAAATGATAATAAAATAGGAATAAAAAATCAAACGAAAACATGAAAATGAAAATTGATTATGATGTCCTTTTATGGATGTGTAATTAAGTTACTTTAATCATTTTGGACAAAAGAACAAGTCTTTAGTTTCCTTGGCTACGCCAACACATTCATCACGATCACAAATTCCACAAACTCCACAAAGTCTCATATATTTATTTCATCTTCACAGCAAACAATAAAATGTCAGTTTTCAATTTTTTTTGATGAAGTCTGTTAGCTTTACATTTAGCTTGGGTACACTCTTCACATTTCTAGTCGGTAGCTTGTTTGACATCCTTCTTTCATTTATTACCTCCAAACAAATCTTTCTTCAATACCACACCACGACTGTTGATAGCAGGTTTCATTACTCGCGTAGTCTTCCTTTTTACTTTATCGCTATCTTATAGGTAGAGAAAGTATTGTGATCGTCAAAAAAATCAAATTCGAGATTTTGATGAATTTCAACGTTTCATGGACCACCCGATTCCAAAAAAGTTGTTTTTGAATTTCCGTCTGTATGTTTATCTGTCTCTCTGTACCTTCAACTAGGCCTAAATTGTTTTACAGATTAGGCTAAACTTTGTATTTAGGGCTATCATTGGGCTGTCCCTAGGGGTTTTTTGAATTGGATATCCAACCTTAAAATTAAGGGTGTAACGTGGCTACAAACATGTTCAGAAAATAATCTCCGCCATCTATAAATGTGCATTCACACTAACCCCGTTTAACCGGGAAACCAGTGCCGCTCATGAGTTCTTTGAGCACATCATCACTCCGCTAACACTAACAATATAAACAAGACTGTTTACTCGGAATGTTACGTAGTTCAGCCGACTTTCCCCGAGTAGCGGACGCTGCGTAGGTGCTAAAACTCGGAGAAAGAAGCAATCTGGGTGATCACGTGGTGTTACCTAGCCCCTGTATTATCTCCCTCTTGGTGTCGTGCGTAGGCGTCAATGATTGGAACTCGTGCTAACTATCTGATAGTGACATTATTGACTTGTGTATTCTCCTCTCCCATATTTTCCCCACTGTGCAAAACTGAATATAAGCGTGTACCCGGCAAGGAGCAGGCACTCTTTTATGCTTTAAGATTGTAGGAACTTTCTACCTGTAAGTGTCCGTTATGTTGGAAAAACTTTAAATGATTTGTAAACCTGGGGAGCTGTTAAATTGTTACTTAATTATGAAGGGACCTACTTTGGATTTGCTTCGGCATTTTTTTTTTATGAATAATTTTACTAGTTTAGTTTGGTTGGGTAATTAGATTTGTTATGAATCGAGGCATTTTTTTAGACTTATCTGCTTAAATTTAGATTATATGATAGTATAAACAAGTCAAATTTTGTTGTTAAATTTTTTAGGGTATATTGCGCATTATTATGTTTGAGTTCCTGTNTATCTGCTTAAATTTAGATTATATGATAGTATAAACAAGTCAAATTTTGTTGTTAAATTTTTTAGGGTATATTGCGCATTATTATGTTTGAGTTCCTGTCTTATCGTGCTAGGCATTCTAAATGAAACTTATATGTATTGTTATCTTACTTTCAATTGTTACCCAAGGAGAATTTCAATTATTGTTTACCAACCGTTATTATACACTCAGTATGTTTGTAAGAGATATATTAAGCCTTTATGTAGGTTTCCTCGCCTCTCGGGTTGTTGGAGAATAATCATATCTTTATTTATTTTTATTATAACCAGGTGTATGGTCAGGAGCATAATCCTACTAGGTTATATGGATAAGATATGAGATGTGATACAAATAGACTTTCTAATATACGTGTTTGCCAACTTTAATTTCTTTTTAATTATTGTTCGCTATATTTTAACTTTTGGCACGTGTATAGATTAGTCCAGGTAAATCATTATGAATAATCTTTATATTTGATTATGCGTGTAATACTCTGAAATTCTATATTAATATCTTATACATAGATTCATTTTATTTAATGTATAAAGTTATTTTTGTGCATTGCCCGCAATCTAAAAACGTAATATTGTTAACATTTGGATTATGAAAATAAAATGTTCTCTAGAGCAATGTAATATTCTCTACTACTGTTATGCTTTTGCAACAAGCACCTTCTTCTTTCACAAGCTTCCAAATAATTTTCAAACCTTTTTTATATTTCTAATATCACTATTAACATCATATTTGTAATCATAATAATACTAATAAAAAGCCATAACTATCAATTCGAACGTCAATCACAAACCAGACCATCGTATATCCACTGAATCCTGCCCCCCAGCCCCCTAAACAATGGCCTAAACGCACACTTAAAAGATTTAGGCCCACAAACACGTAACTTAAAAGGGGGTAGGGTGAAACTAACGATTATTTTTTTGTATTTTAATAAACACGAAAACGCAATGCATGTAAATGATACAAATCGGTTTTGAAAAGGTTTGCGCTCGACATATTTTTTTTATGTTGCTATATTAGTTATGCCTTGTTTTAATTGAGTAGACAAAGAAACTAAGACTTAAAAATGTATCAACTGTAATTAATGATTTATTAAATTATTCTCACAACTATTTTTTTGCACCGCGTCCCACAACTATACGCTATACGCTTTCCAACTAAGTTAATCACTAAAGGCTGAGGTCGTGGTCACGTGTTTTAAGTAATTAGGTCCGCAACAGACTGGGCCACTGGTGATGGGAGACTGAAGTTTGATCTCAGCCGGGTGCAATGAGAATGTTTTAACGTCTTATTTTTTTTTCCTTTCTGTGTGGGAGTACTTTCTTTGACTAACATTCAAATATATTTAAGCGTTAGCCATTAAAACCTTAATAACACAAGCACTAAATATAATGGAGTTATTTTGTTCACATATTGTTCCCTTTTAGAGTGTAACATATAATCTGAAATATTCTTAATTGTGTGTCTATGAGGCCACAGTGATGTTCAAATTCACTCAACCTCTTAGGAAACTAATGTTCCTCCGAGATTGTATTGTAGAGGCGCCAGACATTGGGAGTTAAATCCAATAGGAACTACTTCGATTCTGTATGTTAGCAATAATATATACCTGGATAAAGTTAAGAAACTATTAATTTGCCAAGTGTCCCCTGCAAGTTTTATCAGCGTTTACATTGGTATAGTAAATGGGTTAGTTACTTGTACCAGCAATGAGGCCAGGAAAGAGAATATCTTTTTAAGCTATTTACTAACTAATGTCCCTCCCCCACCACCGGTATTTCTATTTGTCCCCTAAACTACCCTATGAACTAGCCCAATGTAAACACTAACTTGTTTGTAACATAGTCTAGCTAGTCGGACAATGCACGTGTCATTTTGTAAGAATATATTTTTAATCAGAGATAATTGTATATCGTTCTTTGGTTGCTTGGTAGTTAAGGGTGACTTAAAGCTTAATCTGAACGTGTATTGTGTCTTTAAAAGTTATGTCAAGCCATCATATTACAGATGAAATCCAGTTAGTCAAGTTTTCAAATCTTTCAAGTGTCAAATGAACAACAACTTAAGACTAAATTTTTCCTCCTAAATCATAGGACTACTATTTAGGATCTGATCCTCATGGCAGTCGGACTTGATGAATTTTTCTTTAGCGATTAAAATCCGTGTCACAGCATTTTTTGGAGAGGAAGTAAAGCCATCAGTCACAGTCTCGATTGTGGTATATAAAATAACCCTGTAAGATATGTGAAAATACCTTTACCAGTAAAGTTGGTAGGCCCTTTCTTTTTCGTTCATAAAAATACTTGTGTTTTGAAATAATCAGTTGGTTAAGAAAGTACACGTTAAATACCTCAAATAAATAAAATCTTACCATACTTAGTTCAAGGTCAATAGACACGGTCACTTCTCTTGGGGCCTTTGGGGATTTTATAGGACTCAGGACACTGAGGTAGGAAGCAAGGACACAAGGATACACACTACCGTCATTTCTCTGAGGACCTCTGGGCGTTTTATAGGACTCAGGACACTGAAGCTAGGACACAAGGATTGGAACTACCGGAAAATAAGAACCATTGAATAATGTGACAGACTAATATTAGTGTGATTAGATATTTGTTTATTGTAGCAGTGTATTTCTTTTATCATAAGCGACTATTAACAGATATAACAGCCAGTTTATACCAAAAACATGACAATGGACAATTCGCTCTATTAACAAATTATTAAAGTAGTTTACAGAAATTTATATGTCCTTTAACATATCATAAAACATATATTTCAATCAAGCATTTTATGCGCCGTTTCCATAACGACGAATCATAACAGTTATTCTAAGATGAAATAAACTTCAAGTTTATTTATACAAATATGAAATGAAATATTGTTCGATCTGAAAAAGAATTAGAATACATGTCCTTTTAATATTGAAAGTGTGTCGATAAAGTTATTTAAATTGGTTAAAATAAAGGGTTGTGTGAGTTATAAGATGTTAGGTAAATATTAACACCGTATACAATTATTTGGGCCATCCAGCGTTGTTAATCAAATGGCATAACTAACTTAAGGCTGGTTCACTTCCTATGCATATATAAATACCAAAATAGTAATTTATTTTATTAGTAGAAATGAATGTGATGAATAATAGCACTTCAAATGTAGTTAGAACATCTTTTAAAATCTGAGCTAGAAGAAATTTAATGTAAATAGTTTTTATGGATATTGTATGTTGACGCTTACCAGGAAATGTGGAGTTAGGTCAAATAACTGATAGGCAGGTCAAACAAAATTTATCTAAGTTCCTCCAACCATGTTTTACTCAGATACGATGACCTCTTATCACTGATAAGATGGGCAATACATGATTTTATAACATTGTTATGTACACCATCGAATTAAAACACACCTCTTCAAGGTGCCTTACAAGATTGAGTCCACGAACTGCCTTCTGGGATTGTCCTCCTCTAATGTTTTGTCCAATCAAAACACGGTATTAAAACTACCTTAATTGAAACGAAACTATTAATTTTTTTTATCTATGAATTAATATAATAGAATAAAAAGTAGCCTCTCAATGAGAAAAAGAGATGTCAGTGTACATAATATAATCAAAGGCAACAAAAATGACATAACATAGCATTCATAACATTATCCGAGACATCATTCACAATTATTTTCTTCCATTCAGAATTGTTGATTGTTGAACATCCAAACAAAGATCATTCCGATCGTACCCGAGACTTACCGAAACTTCAGTCGTACCAAATGAATGAATTTTTTTAAGTTAACATCATTAATAAGAAATAAATCACAAATATCTAAACCCTGTGTCTTTATTATAGAAATAAACACAAGGAAAGAATCGAACCAAACCTTTGATAAAATAAAACGAACAAATAAATCCCGACTCAAACGAGACCGCATCAGAGACATTAGTGATGTTAAGTAGAACTTCATTTTGACTGCGGTTTTTGTAGTTAGCCAGAGTGGGATATTAAAAATTAAGTTAATTAAACATTTACCATTATTTTGTGCACATATTTATCCATTGTTAAGGGTTTAGACTTTATTATTCTTGACTGTTCGCTCATGAATTATTAAATCATCACATTGTTGTGGATTAGGAACCCCTTATCTGCAACTATTGTCTAAGTGACGAATGATGTTCCATTTTAATACTTTCTTTTAAGTATTATAAGCTGCCCCTTTTATGTTTACAACGTCATTGTTATAATAAATATATATTTGTTGAAATATTCATAAAATGTTGGGATACTCGCTGATAACTAATGTTTGTAATAACACTTCCCTTTTCAGATTAGTTCATATAAGACATTTCACTTATCTATTTAAAAAAATTGTAAAATCCACACCAGTAAAAAACATTAAGCTACTTATCATATTATGCTTACACTTGTAGTTTTCGTACAGACAAACGATATTTTCTACTATATCTATCTTACATTCTTGTGTGCATAGACATCTTAAGAATAACAGAATTCTGCTTTTTAACAATAATTACAATAAAATCTGACGTGTTTAGACACTAATACATTTTTATTGATTTTTCTCATAAAGAGAAGTATTGTTATTTTAAAAACTTTCACTTACTCAAATTATTATGAATCTTAATTTGTGATGTGCCCCCAAAACCAGAATATTGGGTATCACATGACTCTTTTGTCCCCATATGTATTTGACCTTCTGCCTGTCCCCGGGCGTACAGCTGCTAGAGCTAGGCATTTTTAACCCCAAATTTAATAATCATTTTGACGTTATATGTATTTTATTACTTTACATTCGATTCATTATAATCAATCTATAATGTATGTATTTATTTGAATATATTTCGAAAATTGTTGGTCAATAAAATAAATTTTATCTAAAATATTTGTTTCTTTATTTTTAATAAAACAGCAATTAAAAAAGTGTCCAATATAAGAAAAAACTAATTAAAACTTTTCCTATAAATTTTCTCAAGTAATTTCATGTTGTATTTAGATAAGGGGTATTAACTTTAAACTATGCTGAGATAACAAATTAAATCAATATATTCGTTAGAGCAAATTTTAAGGAAATGAGTTTTTCTTTATACACCTAAGTGAATTAACCTTAATTATAGAGACATTCTAGTGGAAAAAATATATTTTAGAGGGAAATAGTAATGATTGGGTGATGAAGAAGTGCGGTTACAACGGGAACTGAAAATGTAAAAGAGAAATAAGTATCGTGCGTTGATTTGTGCATATTGAGAGGATTAGTATGGATCATGTGACAAATAAAGTATATGAAGGTAGAGTGTGTGGATACAAAGAAAGGGCTAGGCCATTTATTACGTGATTACATTTTGGGGACGAATATGTGAACAAGAGAAACATTAAGATTTTTAAACATAAAAAGTACATGTATGACTCGTAGTGTGGATGTTGTTGAAGCGAAAAGAGTATACAGGGATAGGGAAGTGTGGAGAAATTTATTGAGGGTGGATTAAGTACGGAATATTATTTGTAAATTATATGTACCATTTCTTCCTTATCCAATAAGGGAACGGCGGGACTAGTGCATATGTAAAAAAATTATTTTAATCATTTTTAATATATTTAGTCTGTGTCAACAATATGCAAATTTCAAAACTCCCATATGTTATATATTTTACCTGATTATTCGTTGTATGGATACGGAAACAATCTTGAACAAACGAAGTACCATTTCCACTAGAAAAATGGTGCTCGCGATAACCAGTCCAAACCCCAAAATAATAAACACCGCTTGAAGGTGGTCAAGTGTGAGAACAATGGGGTTGTTTGATCCACGACTATTCTTGTTAGATATTAATATATTTTCATTGAGAAGTTCTTTATTCCAATGTTGGATGAATCCAGCTTCATTCAAACGAACAATGATATCGTTAAACTTGATCAAGAAGGGAGAATGGCTCTCGAGACTGTATAATACCTTCAAAGTTGAGCAGTAACATTCTTCCACAACATGAAGCAGTGCTCGGCCGTTGCGGAAATATTCTGGTTTAGAGATCAAGGCTCTTCCTTCGTATTTGAAAGAGAACCTACTAATGTTTCTGCTGAAAGCAATCAAAGTCAAAGCTTCGTCATCATCATTGATAAACAAGATCCTCGTTAGCAACTTAACGAGAAGCTCGTCGTTTAAATCAACAGAATCATCAACTTCTGAAATCAAACTAGCACCATCAAAGGGTGTTGATACACTTAGATCAGAATCAGCAACCTCCTGCAGTGTGTTCATATCTGGTAAATATGTGGGCACTGTGAGGTAACTATATAATTTACCTGTATAGGTGTTATTCATAATCAAATTGAAAATCAGTATACATATAATGACAAAACGTTGATGAAATAAAGAAGTCAGTGATTCAGTAGAACCTGCTAACGACATTCGAAATGCGTCCAAGAATACATGGTTTTGTAATTTAATGGGTATTTTAATTAACTCAACAAAGGACAAAACCTTCCAAATGATGGCCATAAAAATATTACTATTTACAAACAGGAACCAAATTAGTGTCGAGAAAGGCAAGATTAAGCTCATGTATTTTGGAACCGCTAAAGATCTAGGTACGATAATTGTGGTACAATCTTGATCAAAGGGATAAGTTGACTGGTGTATGGCGAAGTAGAAACATACAAATACAACCGGACAGAAACCTCTAGCTAATGTTGTGTCTTGGTTTAAAAATAATGTATCATAACTCTCAAAGTAACTAATATCTGCAACTAAATTCAATTTTTCAAGTATAGCGTTGAATAGTTTCCCATTTGGTCCAGATAAAGTGACACTTTCAACTGTATAATACCTTCAAAGTTGAGCAGTAACATTCTTCCACAACATGAAGCAGTGCTCGGCCGTTGCGGAAATATTCTGGTTTAGAGATCAAGGCTCTTCCTTCGTATTTGAAAGAGAACCTACTAATGTTTCTGCTGAAAGCAATCAAAGTCAAAGCTTCGTCATCATCATTGATAAACAAGATCCTCGTTAGCAACTTAACGAGAAGCTCGTCGTTTAAATCAACAGAATCATCAACTTCTGAAATCAAACTAGCACCATCAAAGGGTGTTGATACACTTAGATCAGAATCAGCAACCTCCTGCAGTGTGTTCATATCTGGTAAATATGTGGGCACTGTGAGGTAACTATATAATTTACCTGTATAGGTGTTATTCATAATCAAATTGAAAATCAGTATACATATAATGACAAAACGTTGATGAAATAAAGAAGTCAGTGATTCAGTAGAACCTGCTAACGACATTCGAAATGCGTCCAAGAATACATGGTTTTGTAATTTAATGGGTATTTTAATTAACTCAACAAAGGACAAAACCTTCCAAATGATGGCCATAAAAATATTACTATTTACAAACAGGAACCAAATTAGTGTCGAGAAAGGCAAGATTAAGCTCATGTATTTTGGAACCGCTAAAGATCTAGGTACGATAATTGTGGTACAATCTTGATCAAAGGGATAAGTTGACTGGTGTATGGCGAAGTAGAAACATACAAATACAACCGGACAGAAACCTCTAGCTAATGTTGTGTCTTGGTTTAAAAATAATGTATCATAACTCTCAAAGTAACTAATATCTGCAACTAAATTCAATTTTTCAAGTATAGCGTTGAATAGTTTCCCATTTGGTCCAGATAAAGTGACACTTTCATTGAACCCATCTTCATAATCGAAAAGTAGTGGGTGAGAACCTACAATTGGGGCTTCGATTAAAAACCCTTTGGTATCTCTAAATTTGTCCGGAAACATTTTGTTCGTGTTATCATTAAATAAATCTACATAATTTACGTATTCAGTAAATGGATTGTAGCTCAATGATCTTATTCCTAACCAATTATTTCTTGGGCTTATGTTGTTGACTTCGCCTTCCAAAACACTAAGTTTCCAAAAAATTACTTCCATGTTCATAATGTTGAACCTATCCCAACAGTCTTTCAACATTTCAATAATTCCTTCTGTTCCCTCTGTTAGAGGTGCTGTGATGACCAATAGGAAGAACGCTTGAGGGCTCCAGAAGGCTGATTTCTTCCAATGGTGGTCTGCAAAACATTTTCCCCCAATTGTATTTCTAAATATAATAAAACCGACACTGTTTTCTACATTATCATGACGAATAAATTTGGTGAAATTGTTTTCTTGGGAATGATTGTGTAAAGATACCACTTGGGTGCACTTAGAGTTGTGGACAGTTCTTAAAACATCATCAATAATTTCACAATTTGTGTCACCTTCGTGGTCCGTAATAATAAAGTAGTTATTTTGTAGGAAATATTGATTGATAATGTAATTTATACTTGAAGTAAAATTAGATACAATTAAACGTTGTACCCAAGACTTGGTATAGATTTCACCTTTGGAATAAATATTATACGTATTTAATGTAAGTATAACAGCCAATATAATTCTATATTGAAACATCTGAAAAAGAAAAACAGAAATTAATAATTACAACAATTTTAAAAACATTGGATTTTAATTCATAATAAACTTAATAATAAATATTAGTCATCTTCTTACTAATTTTATGTCTGTAAATTTACATTGATAGTATATATTAGACGTAATATACCTGCATTTTCCTTCAAAAAGGAATATAACTAATCCACTTAGCACATCCAGCCGGGACTTTAGCCCCAAACATTTCATCATTGAAAAATCAGACAGGATGAGACTGACTGTTTAATCCCCATGAACACTGTTATGTCTAAGGCCACTTACCCACTTGTTGAAACCAAACCAACATTGAACAAAACATTTTGTTTGATAAACAATAAAATATCTCAAACGAACAAATGACTTTTATTTTTAAATTGGACTATTTCCATGGACCATGAAACTTTGATTTAGTAGAGGATTGTTTTCTCGAGCATTTAACAACATTCTGATGTATTCCGGCGGTACAATGTTCAATGGAAACGTTCTAAGAACAAAGAAAACCATGGAGGTTTATATATCCACTTTATTAACGTTCGCGAAAAGTCCTGCAGTACTTCACAGCCACGGATTTGCGTTTTAGAATAATTGTGATTTAAATTATCATGAAATAGAGATTTACGAAGACAGAGTTTCATAAATGAAAAGAAACCGAGATTGGCATTTATTCGCATTCTAGTCTTCTTCTAAAGTAAATAAACAGAAAGTGTGGAAGAGATAACTACAGCCATGTTTTTCATGCCCAACGCCATGTTGTCAACCGGAGAAAGATTTATTTTATTTGATAAATTCCTTGTTTTGTCCCACAGTATCGAACACTTGTTCAAGTCGGTTAACTGAAACAATTTGTTCCAAACTAATTGTTTTGACCAGTGGGTAATTAGCCTAAGTGTCCCAAGTATATGATTGACATCTTTAAATGTAATGATATTAAACAAGTTGCATTTAAAATATTACTTAGTATTTATAAACTAGATTAAATTATTAATCAATCATATAATAATACATATTTAATGAACTTGAATCAAAATATATCGTCCGACGGGTGTATCAATTTTGTATTAGAAAATATTTTTCCAATTTTTAAAATTGTATTGCATTTAAAAATCATAATATAAAGAATGTTTGATATGAGCTATTTTTAATTGGTTTATTTTTGAGTAAATTACAAATTTATGATAATATATTTCAATCTAAACTGTTCTAGCTGACATTAATATTAATGCATTTTACTTATTTAACATATTACATTATGAACTTTATATGACAAAAGAACGACAACAATAATTTATTATTTTATTATTATCAATTCCACCTCATTACATCGTATCTCTTCCAGGTCCATTCTAATGCTATCCTCCCATCTATATCTTGGTCGTCCTTTTGATATCTTCCCATTGGTTTTGGCAATAAATACCCTGAACAAGTTTTTAGATTATTCCAATAGCGCTCATGTCCTGCCCACCATAATCTTTGAGTTATGATTATCCTAACACTATTGTGATAAGTATCATGTATATAACACATTATAATGTGTCATCCTCCACAATCCTTTTAATTTTTATGCATTTTACTCACATATATTAAGTGAAAATAGAATGCCACTGTGATATATTTTTATCAAATTTGATCAATTTTTGAACCGTAAAAAGACCTAAGTCATATTTTTTCTATCCACTGGTGTAAGACAAAGTCATGTTTAAAAAACATTTACTCTCAGAAACATCCAAAAGCACCTAAATCTCTAAATATATGAGCTTATCAGTGAATTAGCAATAATTATAATAACTATTTGGCAACGTGTTTTAGCACACTTTCTGAAATTATTGAAACAATTAAACCTGCTACACAATTATATAATCTAGGTTTAGAGTTTTTCATTTTTCCAAGACACAATTTGTGAAAGGAAATTTCACACTAATAAAATTTAAAAAAAAATTAATATGGATAATACATTTTAAATTGTTAAGATTTATGATTTGTTTGTTGAATTTTAAATGTAAGATTAGTATTGTATCTAAGTCATACGAAATAAAAATGGTAGATTCGCTTAGTTTTTAGGTAATAGATGATTTACTTTAGCAAATTTAGCATATTATAATAAACACTAACGCAACATTTAACTAAAATTAGAAACTGGGGTAAAACTAACAAAAATATGGTCAGAAAAATCCTACAAAGTTAAACGAAGCATACAAGTCTATATAAGATAACAAAATTATGAATATGATTTTGAATTCATATTTTTTAAAGTATTATTTTACAGATTCAACGAAAATTATTGTTAAAGTTTGTTTCTTGATTTATTGTGACTTCAAAGCAATATTTTCTATTTTGTAGTTATTTATGTAATTATAGAAAGATGATCTAAGAGGCTATATTTTTTTGAATACATCCTCGTATCTGGGTAACCTTCAAAATGTGTATTTTTTGCCTGTTAAAAAAAATCTTACTACACAATAGTGTGTGCTTTTTTTCTCAATATGTGATAAGGTGATCTGGTGGTCTATGGGTAAGGTTTCAGACTTCTGTGCTGGTGGCCGTGGTTCAATCCTCGGTCCCGGCATAGATTTATCTGATTACCAAACCCTTCTTTCACCTCTGATAAAACATCTTGTGAATGTGGGGAATGCCAGGCCTCCACCGTGGTTCGGATTCCACGTTAAACTGTAGGTCCTCCATTTCATCTCACAATCACCCCACCATAACACATTAGCGTAAGTGCGTATAATCCGAACGGGTAGTGAGACGCGGTGCTAATAATAATAATAATAATAATAATAATAATAATAATATGTGATAAGAGTGATTTAAGGACCAAATGAATAATGCTTAAGTAGTAAATTTGTATATTAATATATGAATATATATTAATCTTATGTTGTCAAGTTATATAATTTTTAGGTTGTCATCGGCTTAATTTGCTTTTAATTGTTGAAGATGTAGTCAAATATACTTATATAAATATATTAAGACGAATCTTTAATTCGAAGTGTACCTTTATACAAGTATTCAATATTGATAATATACATTTATTGTGAACAATATTAAATTTTGGATATTATACATCCTGATCACTTAAGTTAAACTAATTAATTCTTAGTAAAAACAAATATTCTAGCTCAAGAAACCAAAGAAAGCCCCATTTCGTAATATTTGCTAGCCACAGCCATATAATTATTAACATAAAACCACATCCTTAGGTAACGGATACACCTTTAAGACAAACATTCTTTTCCGATGACTCCCTACTTACTTTATATTTGTTTGATCATGTCAACAAGTCCACTCAGGTCAAAAATTTCACAAATAATACATAATATTTACCTTCAATATCAAGAGATTATTCACTCAACAAATCTAGATCAAATACTATCGAAAAAGACTGAAGCCAATATAAGCCACTCAACAGTGAATAACAGTCCGCCAGTTAACTTTGTTATAAAAACTCATTAGGGTTTTTAGTAAATAATCACTGGGTATCGATCCATTAATAAATTCTTTAAGTAAAGTGATAATATAACTAGCTTAAAAATAAATATCGTCGTGTCTATATGATTAGATGGCATTTAGAAGCATTGATGATGCATTTAATTTGCCCATTATTTACGCGAGATAAAAAAGTTACATGTCGATCCCAGAAGTGTTAGTTGCGAACTGAGTTTGAAGTAAACACAATAAGCAACCGGTGCTCACAGTGGAAAAATAGAGAAAGAGGGGGAGCATGTTTCAACAGCTATCATCAAGTAAGTATGTGGTTTAATGATGGAACGGTTGTATGGGAACAAAAAACAACAAATACATTATTTTGTACCGTCTATTGATTGTTTTAACATATAGTTAGGCATGTTCAAAGTTCATGCAGAACATTTCGTTCTTTGTCTTGGTTTTTTTTTAATATATATTTTGATTTTTTATTTCACAACCCAGGAGTGTTAAAAGTAAATGCAGAACATATGTTATTTGTATTTTTATTTTTAGTTTTCCATTGTCATGTGTTTTTTTGAAATTCAATTAAATTTTGTAGTGCAGATGAGTGCCTGGAGAAATTTATTAAAGTACTTGGGTTTTCTGAAAATTTCAAAATATGGTCTGTATTCTGGTCACCTGTAGTTTTTGTTTACTTCTCTCTATACTTGGGTCACTACTTTTATATTACCATTTTTGGAAAGCAGCTTCATAGGCGTCTTCTTTCAAAGTTTGCATAAGGTTGAAAATATTAGGTTGTTTCTTCCCCATAGATGAGTTGAGCTTGTGGTTTCATCCTTCCACCACATTGGTTGTTACCTTACTCAGACCTGCGATGTTCCACATTTTGATATATATGTTGCGATTCTGGAGCCACAGGTCAGTCGAATAGTCTAAGAAAATTGTTGATCTGTCGTTTTAAGGAGTATCAACCACGATAATCATCCATCCTTAATCCATGTAGTCTTGAGGTGTCAGAGATAATGTTGTACACATCTTAAGCATTTGGCGAACAGATTCATTGTTTTGAAGTCCAATGTCAATCTTTAAGCTCAGACTTTTTGCCATAGGCATTGACTAAAACGAAGAAGCCAGTTATTTGAACGTTTGCATCTATGCAATTTGTGAATAAGGAATTACCAATCTAAAATTATATCATAATATATTCTGGATTCCACTGTGGATAACAGTTTATGACCCTTTCCTTATCTGGAATCAATGCATCTACTACGGGAAGCAACCTAGTTTATTCTGCTGTACTGCCGAGATCAATACTAAAGATGTTAAGCTGGTAAAATAGCTTTTTACACCTGATAAATGTTCCGTCAAAGAAATAAGTTTTCCCCTCTTCTAGAATAATTTTGCTTCTTTCCCAGTAAAAATGAGCAGTCTCTTCACATCAATTATTTGATCATATTTCAAGTCAATTGAAGTGTTTGGTACTGCCAGTATGTCTTCTCGAAAGGGAATTTCCTCACTTTGTTTGGTATTCTGCTCAGTTCCCAGTGCAGTACTTCGTAGTTCACATAGTTTACCTTTCACGTTGTTGTATTTTGGCATTGTATTAACAAAGTGGTAGCCCCGATTTTAGAGATACAGACCACAATCTGTTCGCGCTTTGCGGTCTAGCTCAACGCGAAACTAGCGCGTTAGCTAACTACAACCTCAAGAAGAGTAATTTTCTATTTTGATTAAGAGAATAATGGAGAGGAATGATGCCCCGAATGATGTTTGATATGGGGTTGGGGGTAGGAACACGAGAGGAAGACCAATTAACAGATTGATGAAGGGAGTAAAGAGGATTGTGGAGGATAGAGGAGAGGACGAGTCCGAAGTTCGTGAAAGAGCGGGTGGGAGGAAATATGGCGGTGGAGAAGCTTATGTTCGAAATGGATCCGGCCAGTGGCTGGAAGCTTTCCATGATGAGGATATTTTTTTAAACACTACTTACATTTGAACCCAGAAGCTGCGGTCTGTATTGATAAGTCATGGAGTGCTTTGGTCCACAGGTTCTTAAACTGTAGGTCGTGACCATTGCAGGGGTCACTTAAAATACTCTTGGGGTATTAGCAGACATTTACAAACATGAATAAATAAAATATTTATTTTAGGACTATTGAAATTATAATACATTACATTCTTTCATTCTACGTTTGTTTAATTTATTGATAAGAAAAAACGTGGTTTATATTAACACCAACATAATTTTATTAATCACTAGTATTATTCACTAAGTTAAACTAATGACTTCCACATATTTAAAATAGTAGTTGTTTAAACTGTATGTATTGTATCTAAATAACTGGACTCGTGTTATATATAGTGAGGATTACAGTTGGGCCACGAACTTCTATTTGGGTATTGATACTCAGTTCCAGTTGTTGTGGTGCTCTATTTAGGATGGTTGTAAATGTTTTCTCAAGTCGACTGAAAATAAGCCAGGGAGGATAGTGCCGTGTACACATCTAACGAACGATCGGGAATTAATAAAGAAATACAAGTGTTCGTACATTCGAACATAAACGTACACGAACGCAAAAGACGCATGAACAAAGGCAAAAACAACACAAACGAGAAATCATACCGAAAAGTCTAGTGTTCGATGACACTCCGTCCGTATAGTGCATATTTATTTAATGTTCAAAATATGGATCTATAACGACGATTTCTAATAAACATAATGGAATGTTAGGCGAACAAATTAGAGTTCTGCTTATTCTGAGGTCTCCATGGCTGAATGAGAGAATTAATTTATTCTTTCTTTTTGATATTATGTTTAAGAAAACAAAATTACTAGATTAGTCTTATCTAAGCTCTACATTTTAATCTCCCACATTTAATGAAAGTACTACATTTACCTGTAAATACTACAATTTCTTTTTTACTTCTTCAGGCGTAGTTTTGTACGTGGTGGCCATGTTTAATCATGCATCATTATTCTTGTGTAATATTTTGTAGTAGGGATCGAAAGAATTCCAAAGAACAGGACTTTAATTCGTCGCTGAAAAATGATAACACAGTACTCAGAACTGATTGAGAATGAAAGACACCGTCCACACCTGGTGTGCACAGACGAATAGAAACGAACAAAAATAACCCTTTTTCTTTGAAGTCCCGACACAGTTGTGGATCTCTTCGACGATTCTCGATGTTGTTTGTCCGTGCTCATTTGGGATTGTTTTCCCATCCACACCATAAGATTTTGTTCGTTTATGTTCGTTCGTTTATGTATGTTCATGTTCATTCGTCAGGTTAAGCTTAAGCCATGTATACACCTAAAGAACGAACTAACAAATACAACACTAACCCTTAAGTAAAAAGAAATGGTAGTATTTACAAGTAAATCTAATTCTTTGATTAAATGTAGAAAATAAAATGTAGAGTCTCGATAGGACTATGGTAGTAATTTGCTTTTCTTTAATATTTTCCTAACCATCATTTCGAGGGGAAAAAAAGAAGAAAGAAGTCAATTTTTCTGGTATTGGAATCTCAGATAAAACAGAACTCTAAATGGTTCGCCGTCCACCTACCAATACAAGGTGTTTATGAGCAATCGTCGTTATAGGCCACAGCATCCATACTTTTAACATTAAATAAATATGCACCATAAGGACGGAACGTCAACGACACTAAATTTTCAGTCTGATTTTTGTTAATATATTTATTCGCTTGCGTTCATGGGCGTAGTTGGGCGTTCCTGCACTTTTATGATAATTTGGTTTCACGCTTATCATTTTGCGTTCGTTCGCGTTCATTCGTGAGTTGTGTACGCGGCTTTAGACACAACAAAATTCTAATCTAATCCAACCTAGCCTAACCTAACATAGCCTAGCTTTGTCTGAGGCAGAGGGGGATGGTTGTATTCATATCCACCCGCAGGGTATGAACTTTAGGGATAAGGTCTCTCGTGGTTCAACTGGTATTAGATTAGATTAGATTGTTACAGGGAGACAAAACAGGAGGGTCCATTCCCCCTGCCTGCCCACACCGAAGCCTCAGCTTATGGTGCGGTATCTCTCCCTGTTATCCTAGTCAAGCCATCCTGTGTTCCTGAAAAGCCCAAGGAGTCCCTCAACTAGATGATCACTAGA
>CABEEJ010004236.1:0-19730 GCA_901482245.1 Timema douglasi
TTCTTTTCATTGTAAAGGCCATGTTGTGTTCATCCCCCTTTTATATGTTTCTATCCACCTTTCCTATACCTTCTTCCAAATATAATGTAATTGCCTCATAAAGCGAAAAGAGGTTTTCCTTATAGAGTTATATCAATTTATCAATTTATTTATTTTTAAGCTGAAGCTTCAAAAGGAGCTGCGGTAGAAAGTAAAGTCCATTCAGGTTATATGCCTTGTAAAGCTATTAATAGGGCTACTCATAGGTCAGATACAGTGCATATATTAATGTTATAGTTGGTTTATTTAAACCGTTTTTAAGTTTTGGTGTCAGTTTTCAAACTAATAGTTACATAAAATTTAATTTACATATATATGGCTCCAAATAATAATTATAATGATGATAATAATAATAAATAAATTATTAATAATAATAGCAGCATTAAAGCAAATAAATATTTATTTTTTATATGAGAGTAAATCTTAGGCGAGACAGATATTATTTTGAGGGAATGAGGAATCGTATGTTAGGAAAAAATAACACTCGTGATTCAATCTACAATCAAACCTGACCTGGCTGGGCTGGGCTGTAACCAACTCAATTCTTGTTTCATTTCATTTTTTATTAATGAAAATAAATTCAAATTTTTCAAATATCCCTTTTAAAGTAGACATTGAAATGGCGTTAGAAGGGCAAGGCGTGTAGGCCTCAAAGTTCACAATTAGAACACACTACAACACAGAGAACATCAGAAGAGAGTAAACACAGACTGAACCATTGATCAATGTTACATACCTGTTCAAACGTCTCTCTACTCTTGGTAGATGGATAGAATGTTATAATAGGGAACTTTGAGGCCCTAATCATCCACACAAGATCATACTGAAAGGAAGGAAGGAATACCTAGTTGGTTTGTTAATAATGATGGCTGCTTGAACACGAGAATCAGGGCACTGGTATCTCACAATCACCCATTTTCAAACACTACAATTAAATATTCCAGTATAACTTAAAATAAGAGGAAAATTTAGTCTTATATTTTAGTTATTATTATTATTATTATTATTATTAGCACCGCGTCTTACTACACGTTCGGGCTATACGCACTTACGCTAATGTGTAATGGTAGGATGATTGTGAGATGAAATGAAGGACCTACAGTTTAACGTGGAATCCGAACCACGGTGGAGGCCTAGCATTCCTCACATTCACAAGATGTATTGTCAGAGGTGAAGGAAGGGTTTGGTAATCAGATAAATCTGTGCCGGGACCGAGGATTGAACCCCGGCCGCCAGCACAGAAGTCTGACAACTTACCGCTAGACCGCCAGGTCACCTCTATTTTAGTTAAACTTAAGAAAGGTATAAATATATTGACACATATAAATAGTTAGCATTCTCATGTACCCGCCCTGTAAGGTAGCAAGTCTATCTTGCATTATTCCACTATGGTATAGCTTATAAGATAGGGTCATAGTGTAGTCGGTCAAGGTAAGTCTGCTACCTTCCAAGGTCAATGGAGTGTACATATAAAGCATACACATGCACAAAATGAGCACACATATGGAGACTGTGTATTCATATATAAACTGAGCACTCGTGTGTATTATAAACTTGTACAGAGTGATTATAGAATATTACAAATAAAGCAACACACCCTGTCCCAAATTGGGGTGAGTAAAGCACAGCACCCCTAATTTAGACCCACCCCGACTCCCCCAGAATACTGTACAGCAGAGCGCGTGCCATGTGGCGCCGGTGTCGGCTTGGGCGCCACCAGCTCCATCTCGTGTCTGTACCCTTTCACCGTGATGCTGGGGAGATCAGCCGACATGGCTTTCGGGCGAGCCACCTTGGAGGGGAGTCTTCGTTTTGAAATAGCGCTCGAGTGCGTCTTTGGTTTGCCTTTTTTCATTTTGTCACTTCCTGAAATAGAATTACAAATAATAGGTGATTATACTAGTAACTAGAAAATACCTGGTGGCTTGAGAACTTATCATTTTATATAAAATAACACAAAATGTTATATGACAGTAAAAAAATAGCCTTGATCCGTTAGCACAGTGATACCACAGTCTTGATAATGTGTAATACGACAGTGTAGAGACACTGTTCAATAATGTAAAGTAATTGATAGTGAAGGAAGCCAACCTGAATGGATTGTTAGGATAGGCATAGATATAGACACTACTTTTTACATAAATTATTTATAAAAATAGCATTTTGGTTTTGAAAAATCCCTTTTTGTAGCATTCATTTAAAAAAAATAGCACCATATAGCAAATTGACAGGCATATAAAGACAACTTCCATTATCAGATACTGGCGTAAAACAGGATGATCTAGTTTCAAAGATATTTTCACAGTATCATTTATGAAATCAGTCTTTTCTGTCTTGGCTCTCTTCGCCCCTTGGTTCAGTTCTAAAATCGTTCTTTGTCGTTTTCTGCAGCCAGCGACCCCTGCATCCAACGTTTTCTTTGTAACATACCCACTAGAGACGACGTGTTGCATACACCACACAATAACATACTTGAATTACTCATGTAAGATTTGTCAGTTTTAAAATAACGATGTGAGCATGCGTGTCAAATAGCCGCCGGACTAGCCAGGCAGTAGACACCCTCACAAGCTCACTTGCAAGCTCTCGCTGGTGGAGGGAGGGGGAGGGGGGAAGGCGAGAGAGGGATGTGCAGGGCAGGTATATTTATGGCACGTTATCACGTGATCGGCTCGTGCTCTTACAATGGTAAAATACCATAAAATACCAATCCCAAACGCTATGAAGGTATTTTTAAGATAACCAGTATTTAAAAACGTTAAACCTAACCAACCGTCCCAATTAAAGCTAAAGATATATATTTTTAAAATTAGAAATCATTGTTTCTTCATTCATGAGGGCATTTATCGCGGAAATAGTCGTTTATTGCTTTATATTGTGAATACAAAACTACTTGAAAATTCAACCAAACTATTTGAAACGTGAACATTTAAAAAGACAATTTTGATAACTTAATTTTTATCACTCTTATCACTAAAACGAAAAAATAGTGTATCTAGGCAAAGATATAAGAAAACACTTCTCTCTTCATTTCTTATCTTATTTTCTTGTTAAACTATTGGACTATTACACTTTACATGAAAATGTGTTTCTTCAAATGATAAAGTAATATTTCTGAAAATTTAAAACAATGTGTAAATGTAAAGTGTGAAGTATAATAGTGCAAATGTTTAATAAAAGAAGAAGAGATAATTAATGTGTTTTTCAATCTAGTTCTAACCTAACTATCCCTCCACTATCAATTACTTACATTGTTGTAGAGTGTTTCTACGCTGTCTTATTACCTATACATTTCCAAGCCATTAGGCACTAACTAATTCATTGAAGTCTTGATAATTTTAGAGATTACAATATACTGTGTGAAGGTAATTAAAACAGAAATATTATAACAATTTAGATTGTTTATTGTAGAGTTGGGTCAAATCAACTTTTCCTTGTATTAAAACGTTGAATATGTGGTGAATAGCGCATATCCTGAACTCCATTGCTTAACTTGAGTATATGTTAATACCGCTTACCATTGGTAGACTTGACATAAGTCAGCTTCTCCACCGGTCTGACAGTGGAAGGAGAACACCCCTGACGCAAGAACTCCAGAATTGCCAACACACCGGACTGCACCACGGTGTCCGGTGGGAATTTCAGTGGGTTCCCTAAGAGCTGCAGTCCTCGTAGCTTGGGCACAAGTCCTGCTTTCAAGAAAATTGAAACAAAAGACATAGGCCTATATCTAAGTTAAAAGAAATTTTTTTTTCTCGACCGCCAATAAAAGACTGTCAACTGTAAAGTCAATTTATTTCCATACAACAATACACACCCTTTCACACTTGAGCGCAACAATAAAAGGACACGTGAGTATTCTTAAGACAGCAAGGCACAGAGTCATAGCGGTGTGGAGGAATCTTGGAGGAAACATATGTTTAGGTTAATATTGTGAAGAACGTACTTTGGTAGAACAGCAATTAGTTGATTGGTACACATCTTTAATCAATTAAACAATATAAATTATGAATGTAACAAGGAATTAATGTATTCAATCAATTAATTGCTGTTCTACCAAAGTATGTTCCTTAAGATATTAATTTCATATATCTCCTTACTACAGTTAAAATGAATATAACTAAAAAGAATATGTTTATGACAAAGTGTCAGTTATGAATAGTGTATGGAGGTCATTGGTAGCAGCTATTACACAGTCCGACAAGGTGACACATTGGATGGTCATGACAGAAGTATGTCTATCGTGCAGGGACAAACTAAGAAAATGACATTGGCGATGGTATGAGGAAACTCCATTCGAACACAACTTGTGTGTTTGTGTACAATTAGGAATAACAGGCTGCAAGCTTCATGGGAATGTGTAAGGTAAGAGGTGTAATTGAAAGATGGAGTGCCAGTGATCTCAGTGGCTTGCCATTTTTCAGGACACAATTAACCTGAGAGAGGACCTCTCGAGAGCAACAAGGGAGTAGTGTATAGAGCAAGGCCAACAAGGGAGTAGTGTATAGAGCAAGGCCAACAAGGGAGTAGTGTATAGAGCAAGGACCAACAAGGGAGTAGTGTATAGAGGATGAGATATTTAGAGCGAGGTAGGCTGAGTGTGTGTGTGTGTGTGTGTGTATTTACTCAACAAATGTTGGGTGGTGGGTATGAATACCAGTGGAAAATCCTACAAACTTTCACCGTCACTCGGGGAGCTCTCATCATTGTGATTAGTGTTAGTCTGACGGCTAGGTGGCCATGCTTTAGTCATTATCGGTTAATATGGATGGAAAAAGAATATAAAGGAATGTAAAATATTAGTATATTTGAAGGTTATTTAAAAAAAATTAGTTTTCATGGCTTTTACTTGAGTAAATATTGCCGCCCTTTGGTTGAGGTATTGAAAATAGTATTAACGTTTGATCCTTGAACATATTAATGTTCTGGTAGTGGAAAGTTGTAATTTAGAATTATGTTGTCATTGAATTTTGTAAACCCTACTTATAAATAAATATGTGACAAAGGTTCATAAATCATAGGTAACTTATTTGTAGTAATATTCTATTTTCTCGTTCCACATATTTTGGCTGACTTTTCTTCATATAGGCTATTTAAAATATTATATCAAATAAACTAACCAATTATATTATAGTATGGCACCTTTATTAGACATGGTCAAAATTGATAGCTATGGCACAATGAGTTGACATATTTTGAGCAACAGATGTTTGGCTACCAATGAAATCAAATGTATTGCTTTAAGGGAAATAAAATTAATTAACTAGGCCTACGTAGTTGTCTTTGTGGATTTCTAAATTTTGCTAAGTTTTTAAAATGTAAAATTTTGGAAAAAAAAATCTAGTGGCGAACTTGATTGCATCTGGGTTAATCCACATTAAAAAAAACTGGGTGAGGACCACTTCTAAGAGATTTTAGGACTTCTTATTTAATAAAAAAAAAATCTAGTTAGAAATTCTTAAAATAGCTTTAAGAAGCATCTTACCAGTATTTTTAAAAATTCGCTGAAGGAGGATTATTTCAGATTGCCTGTATAAATAATCAAATTTCAAAACATTTCAGGGTAAGCACTGTTCTAAATAGCTTTTAAAAGAATATAATTTTCAAAAATTCTCCTAATGAGGAGCACTATAAATATCTTCTAGGAGCGTCCAATTTTATAATATTAACTGGGGGAGAGGAGGGTAGAAAGTCCAGAAAAATCTTTATTTTGTACTTCCCTCCAATCCCCTCCCCTCTTACATAAATACAATGTTCTTATTTCTTAGGTTTTAATAGTAAGTCTTAATCTCATATCATAAACCTACAATTTAGAAAACCTTGCCTACCCCCCCATTAAGCTCTCCCTACGCCCATGGTTATATTAGTTTAAATATTATAAGCCACACACAGAGACAAACAAATCACTTTGTAGAAATAGCTACAAATACATCAATTACTTAAAGGTTGATATTATTTCATTGCTATACAGGATGGGGCAGAAAGTGTTAACATATTTTATAACACTATAACTTTACTATTTCAACTAATAAATGCTTCAAATTAAACTTAAAATAACAATAAGAGAGTGACAATTTTCTGCCTTCCCTTGAATTACTCATTTTTCTTCTAAGCAATGTCCTTAAGATGGCCACCATTTTATGCAATACATTGTTGAATGTACTCCTCGAAGCTTGACATGACTTTGTGCAATGTTTCTTGTTGAAATGCTTCAACTTCCACCAAAATTCTTTCTTTATGCCCCCCTGTTAAACCTGGTGAGCGCAGTGGCTCGGCGATGTCACCAAAACGTGAAATGGGGTACCCAGGAAATACTTTGCAATGCACTTCCATTGATATTTGGACTGTGTCTTGCTGGAACCACAGATTGTTGGTATCCGTGCCTTAACGTTGCAGTTCAGGGGTAAGAAACGTTGAACAGCAATGGAGGTACTTCACAAAATGTTTTCTGGGCACTTTATTTCACGATTTGGGAACATCGCCTGGACACCACGCTCACCAGACTTACAGGCATGTTAAAGAGTAATGTTTACGTGACTATCCCAAAACAAATCAGGAACTTAAAGTAATATTTGTGGTCTAATTTGAACAGTTCAAAATAAAAACATACAAAGTAGTCTCAAGTTTTGAGAGCATAAAATATGTAGGCTATTGCATTTAATGGTGGTTAGATTGAGGTCATTGTTTTACAAAATGAACAGCTAAAAAGTATGTAGAAAAATTTTAATCTTTATGTAGTTGTTATTTTATGATTAATTTGAGGCCTTTAGTAGTTAAAACAGTAGCTATATAGTGCTATTAAATGTGTCAACACTCTCTCCCCCACTCTGTATAAGTGCAGAATAACTTACTTAAAAGAAAAATAGGTTTCCAGTGCTGGATGACAGTATAAACAACCAAAACTTAAAACAATAAAAACATTGGACTGGGAAATATTGTAGCATGGACCCAGGGACGGATTTAAGGTGGAGGCAATCGCCCCGGGACTCCCACAGAAAGGGGCCCCCAGAAACCTCCTAAAGAAAGAAAAAAAATTACTCTAATTTTCTATTGTAAACACTTTCTTGTTTTGTGTCATGTTATTCCTGTATGAAATAATGAGGTAAAAACAAATTAATGTGTGTGCAACTTAAAAAAAATTTAAACAACACTTGAAAGATTTACTAGGAAAGTCATGTACAATTTTGAACAATAACTCTAAATAAATCGGCCTCCCTTTCGGCCTGCTGCGGCGGTTCCTCTAAAAGCGTTTCCATGAGCCGACTGACAAAGCCGCTGTCTCTGCGGTTCCTTTGATACAATTTTTGTTTTCCAATTTGTTGTTGCTCTGACAAATTTAGTCAGTTACTCTCGAGAAACGTTGAAATTTTGATGTCTGTCGTGTTAGTGGTGAGTGCCAGTTTGTGTTTTGATGAGGTAGTTAAGTAGAATACTATGTGTAGGAGTGTCATTTGTGGAGGGTTAATTAGACATAATATAAAAATATGTGATGTGAACAGGAACGAGCCAGCGAGTAGTTACCAAACTGATCCCTGTTTATTAGTGAAAATGTCTCTTACAAGACACTTCGCGCATCTTTGCTACTTGAAAATTCTTATAAAGTTATTAAATGTTTATAAAAAAAGAAAATATTGTTATGGTTTTTCCATCACCTCTCCAAGATAACGGTGATTTTTATTTTTAAAGGCCTCCTTTGATTATAATAGTGACGTACTTCTTGCTACTTTTAATTTTAGCACTACATATTAGTACCCGTTCGGGCTATACAAGCCTTTCTTGCTACTAACGGCATAATTTAATTGATAAAACCAATCAATATATATATATATATATATNTATATATATATATATATACATATATAAGTGCGCTAAGCATATCAATAGTAATAAAAGTCATTTATCATGTCAAAGTGATAAGTTTTCCTGACATGTATTGGACCAACATGACAACAACTGCCCAGCGCCTGTAAACTAGACTGTTCCAGCTCGAGTAACGCGCTTGAAAAATAGAAACAGTTCTATCTTTTGGGCGAGTCGCTCGAGTTGCTCGCGCGCTGCTCCAGTCTGGACACCTCTCATTACAACACATGTGCTATATTTTATTTTTCAGTTACTCTCCCAGTCTGGCCATACACCAAGTTGGGAAAATATAGTTTCCTTTTTCGACTATATTATAATATTATTTAGACTGTGTAAAGATTTTTATAAGTAGGAATATTGGATAAAAATTGAGGGAGATAGGATTTCTTAAAAATAAAGATTATGATCTTGAGAATATGAGTATGATAATGATTGTATTTTAATGAATAAAGATAGGTGCAGTGCTGGTTAAGAGTTCATATTCTGTACAAAATGTTACAACTAAAAATCTAAATATCGACAATTTTGACCTTGGACACATTTTTTGGCTCTCCAGTAAAATTAACATTTTCGGCTGAAGGTATATTTTCACATATAGTGATCTATACAAATTATTACTATTAATATTTCTCCCCTTTGCTTTTAACTGTGACGGTGTGGATGTGCTTTTGTTAAAAGTGTAGTTTTTGTCTGCAAAAAAACAATCAGTGATAGATAGACATAAAACACCTCAAATATATGAAAGTGGAGCTCAAAAACAAAAAATTAGCTACAGAACGTGAAAGGAAAATGGACCAATGCATTGCCAAGCCTTCTGAACGTGGTCATTAATTCTAGAGTTTAAACCAACTTGACAACGGTGTTCCAACAACTTCAAAAGAAACAACACCCTTGCCTGGAAATGAATGTGGAGATTTAAATGCTAAAGCTAGAGTTGTTGAAGTGGAAGGGGGGGAGGGGGGGGTGATGGATAGAAATAGTAGTGAGGTAGCATATAGCAAAACATTTGAAATTGAAAACGAGCATACCAAGGAAGAAGAAACATCAAAATTGACTTCTGGTTTTGTTAATGATGTAGGACTCTGGCCTAAGTACGCTACGCAGGACATGGTCGATTTCTGGACCAGTAAAGGTTCCTGTGACTTCAGAACTTTAGTGATAGTGAGCAATTATTTGGTAAGAGATAATTTCATCAAGATAAAACAAAAGGTGATCATTGCTTCATTAAAAAGTGTTTTAAGAATTACTTTGTGCGAAAAAATCGAAACAATGAAACTGTTAGTTTTAGCTCTGTTTTTGGCCAACCATTGGCGAACTCTATTGTTAGGTGTACAAATGTGCAAGCTTTATAAAAAGTACTCCTGGAGGCAGATGGATTTTGTGACAAGAAACAGAACACGCATACCAAAGGTTAGCTGAGCATGAGACCTCTAAATCTAATTTGGAGTCCGTATCAATCTTGGAGAAGCGGAGAAGGGACAGATTACGAATTAGGAAGAGGAAGTACGTGGTTATTGGTGAAAAGTGCTGGTGAGGATTGTCAGTACCATAAAGTTCATTGTGGAACGTGGGCTAGCATTTAGAGGTGAAAGTGAATTAGTCGGATTACCGAGTAACGTCAACGTTCCTGGTTTTATGGAACTAAGAGGTGAATGTGACCCGGTCCTTGCAGTTCACATAAAAGAACATGCACACAAAGGAAGTGGGAATACCGATTATCTTTCATCATCAGTTTATGAAGAAATTGTGAACCTGATGGGAGAGCGTGGACAAGATGAGATAATTTAAAGAATAAAGAAGTCTAAATACTACTCTGATACATTTAATTCGACTCCTGATGAGGATCATATCGACCAGTTGACTGTAGTAATTTGCTATTTGGAAGGTTCATCCCCAAAAGAAAGTTTCCTCACTTTTTTGCCAAACTGTGGTCACACCGAATTTGTTATTGCCAATATTTTACTAGAATTCTTAGACAAAGTTACATAGATATTAAATAGTGCCGCAGCTAATCATATGAAAATGCTGCAAACGTGTGTGGAAAATACAATAGGGTGCAATCTTTCATTACATAGAGAAACCATTTAGAATTGTTGGTTCCATGTTGCGGACATTCCCTATATTTAGTAGGAAAGTCAGCAAGCATCCAACGTGTGTTTTGCAGCTGTGGGCTTCTTTGAGTCGTGCAACATGTACAGGTATCTTTCACAGCATCTACCGGGCGCTATAAGATATTAACAGGAACGTTGTCACAGCTAGAGGACAAGGTCTTAGTACCAGAGAGTTTGAGCAAGACTCGTTGGTCATGACAAGCGAGACTCGTTGGTCATGTCAAGCGAGACTCGTTGGTCATGTCAAGCAAGACTCGTTGGTCATGTCAAGCGAGACTCGTTGGTCATGTCAAGCGAGACTCGTTGGTCATGTCAAGCGAGACTTGTTGGTCATGTCCAGCGAGTGCAGTAAAAGCCATCGTCAATGGGTATGATAGTATTAAGGAAGCACTAGAGGAGATATCAAATGATGAAGAACAAAAGGACATGCCACAAACAAAATAGTTCAAGACCTGAAATTGGTTCTACATTTTGCAGTAGCAGCACTTGAATCATGTGAAGAATCTAAGAGGGATTTATTTAAAGAGTTTGAGGAAAAGGCGAAGGAAATTAGTCAAACAAATGAGTATCCTCAAGAACATACACACCAGCGAATGAAAAGTGTTAGGCTTATTCCTCTAAAATAAGGCGAAGCACCAGAAACCCAGCTATCACAGAGGGAGCGGTTTCAAATAGAAAGTTTCATTTCCGTAGTTGATAAACTTTCATCATCTTTGTCTGACAGAATATCTTACGATACGGTCACAAAACGGTTTGGATTCCTGAGCCAGCTTGACGTTTTAAATCAATTCAAGATATTATCTCCAGCTACCAATCTTGTCACTGATTACAAGAATGATCTCAAACCATCTCTAGGAAATGAACAGGTACATTTGCAGCACTATTGGTGGACATGAACGATAACTACGATGATTGTTTTTCAAAGGAAATGTTCTTCTATGAAATCCTCAATGAACATAATTTTAGATCTCACTCAAGGCAAGATCCCGATCATCTGGAAGCTGAGTGAGGTGGTTGTGCTGCAACATTTCCCAACATTAAAATACTTTTAATGATCTATTTAGTATGTATGGTGTCAAACTCCAGTGGGGAAACATCACTTTCAAAAATTAAGTTGATAAAAAAAACTCTGTACATCCATGCACCAAGATCGTTTAATATATCTTTCCTTACTCAGCATGGAAAGAGATTTACTTCAAGAAATTGACTTTAGATATTATTGGCATGTTTGCTGCAAAGAAAGCAAGGAAAGTTTGTAATTAATTAGCGGTTTTTTAATAAGTATTTAGGTAGCCTACTTCAATTTACTTTACTATGATTAAATTTGTGTGAAATCAAAAAGTTGCTTAATTTTTACCTTTCCTCGGACATGATATGTGGGTTTATGGCGGCCACCCCAAGTCCCCCACATATGTAAATCCGGCCCTGCGTGGACCTTGTTAGTAAGTGCACTGTTTATTGTAGTGCTGTTGCAACCAAATTCTTTATTAGTACAAAGTGAGTGTCAAATATAGTTTAAATCTTTTGGTTTTTAGTGGACTAAGACATGAACAGACTGATAGGTTTGAAAAATGTATACAAGATGGCCGAGTCTCTTTAGAGCCCACACTCTTGACTTTGTGATTCAGTTCTTTGGCCTGAAACCATTCAAGTAGAACAACAAATACAAAGGGTGGACCAAGTGGTCGACTAAGATAAGAATTCTAAAATATAGGTAGTCATGTGATCAACTTTGGCTGCAAAAAATATGTTTGTATTTTCTAAAAAGCCCTTCCTATTAAAACTGGACTGTAGCCTAACTTGCAACTTACATGGATGTGTTAAGTCCAGTCTAAATATAATTTGAACAAAGTTTATCGATGCCTATTAAATATTATATATTAGGCAATGAACAGGAGAGACAAAAAACAACGACAATAGTTCGTACAAGGATGTGTTCCATTTGACCTTGTTTCCGAGTTATTGTCGTGTTTGTACTCCAGTGATGTGGAGTTACTTGGCATTAAAGCAAGTTGTAAAAACTTGTATGAAATGTGAAGTTTGGGGGATGAATGATTATAAATTTACAGAAATAAGACATAAATGAATCATAATCAAATAATTTGAAAAGTTAACCCTGAACACGAGTTTGATTCCCATTCATTTTTTCTTATTATTAGAAATATAGGAAGTGTTTGAAAATTCGGCCTTAATAAAAACCTGCAGTTGTTGGGTCAGAGAGTGCCACACTCTTTCAAAAATACCCAATATTTGTCAGAGTCTTCTTGTATATATCTTGACAAAATATTTCAAAGCTGGCAATGGGTGTTGAGTAAACAATTGCTTTCGAGTGGCCCAACAAATGAAAACCTAATGGATTTAAATTTGGGGAACATACAAGTCAGCAATTAAGCATTAGTATAAGGTGGCAATTGTAAGCACTTCCTATAGTGTTAATAGAGTTAATATAGTACAAACATGACCATAACTCAGAAACAAGTTCAAGTGAAACACATGTTTAGATGAACATGTTCAATGAGGAAGTGGGCTCCACATGTTAATAATAATATTTAGCACCGCGTCTTACTACCCGTTCGGGTTATACGCTTTAAGTACTAATTACTCTAATGGATTAGGAATTGGGAAGGTTGACTTAGAGGAAGTGAACCCGCATTTGCGTGGAGGGAGAGTGGAAAACCATTTAGGACGACCCCCCCCCCAGTTCACCCGAATGAGATTCGAACCTCAATCTCCCCATCCTCAACAGTCGGGCTCAAAACGACAAGCGCGTTAGCCAACTATGCCACCGAGGCGAGTCTCCACATGTTAATGTACACCCTGTATAATGAGAGAATAGCACTCACCAAGCTCCAAAGGCAGTCTCTGTATTTGATTCCCTTGAAGTAGTAGAACTTGGAGATTGTCATGATAGGCGACACTCTTGGGGAATTGTGTCAGCTTGTTGTTTCTAACATCAAGCCACTTCAAGACGGGCAACGATACAAATAAATTATCAGGGAGATTTTCCAGGAGATTTCCTTCCAAGTAGACAAACTGAAAACAAAATATGTTTATATTCAGTTACAGTACAAAATTTAAAATGTATAGGACTACATTTAAGAAAATTTGAAAATAATCATTTAGACACATTTGAACACCTATTTGCACAAAATAAACAAAGGCAATTCAGGAAGACCGAGGTTCGAATCTTGGTCGGGTGAACATTGAATTTAGAGGAAGTGAACCCACATTTGTGTGGAGGGAAAGTGAAAAACCATTTAGGCAAAACCATCCCCAGTTCAACTGAGCGAGATTCGAACCTTGATCTCCCCAACCAAGGCAGTCTAGCCTATATGAAACTAGCGTGTTAGCTAACTACACCACCAAGGTGGGTAAAATGTATTAATCGATTCACCAGTATTAGTTTGTTTGTATTATTATTATTATTATTAGCACCGCGTCTTACTACCTGTTCGGGTTATACGCAGTTTGTTTGTAAAAATAGTTGTATTAATATTTTTGTTAGAAAAATGAAAACTTAAATTGTGCGAGTTTGGTGATGGGTACTATCCCAGATTTCTCATTTAAAATTCATTAAAATTCACTCAAATAAGTAAAATTATGGAAGTCAGTGAAAACCATTGTTGAAATCCACAATACTCGCCTCGGTGGTGTAGTTGGCTAACGCAATGGTTTGTGTTGAGCCAGACTGCCGAGGACGAGGAGATCGAGGTTCGAATCTTGGTCAGGTGAACTAAATGGTTTTCCTCTCTCCCTCCACACAAATGTGGGTTCACTTCCTCTCAATTCAACCTTCCCAATTCCTAACCCATTAGAATAGTTAGTACTTAAGTGTATAACCCAAACATATAGTAAGACGCAGTGTTATTATTATTATTATTATTGTTATTAACTCCACAGCAAATAGCCCTACATTATAAATTATGGTAGCTTGGAAGTTAAAGTTGGTGTAATATCAATCTGTTAGATAATCCAATGTATAAAATGATCTTACCTTTAAATAAGCATAGCATTGGTAGATATCTTCTGGGAACACTTTTAGTTCTTTTTTTCCGCAATCTAAATATTGTTCATCCCCAGTAAAGCATACTTCGAATTTTTGAGTTACGGGTACATTTGTTTCAGATGTTATTTCAATAAAACTATTTCCAGAATTAGCACAATCCATTTTAAATTATTGATATTAAAATTGTACATTCACCAAGAGTTATTGATCTTCATTAAGTTTGTTGTATTGTATGGTTTCAATTCCTGAAAATGAGTTATATAAAAAATTTCTGAAAAATATAACCAAGTATTTAAAATATGTACAGCAAATAGATTGAAAAAATTAATTACTAACACTGCATAAATTATTGAAAAGCATAATTTATTCCACATAACAAAATATAATGAATTTAAATGTAACTAGCTTTGATTACAATAATACAGTACATACACTATTATTCAGGTAAGTGTATAAAAAGGATGTAAAAATTTAAATAATAAATGTATTGGTTGCTATAGCAACTGTCATGTTATTAAGAAGCAATTATGCAATAGAGAAATAAGCGCTAGAAATAGTAATAATAACATCGCTCTTTTTAAAACACAGCTCCTTAGAGTTTTTAGCTCAAAGTTTAACAATTTGTTGTAATGATATCAAAAGACCTAGGTGGTTAAAACTTGCAGACGCATAGGTTATTTATTACGTATACTTGATGAGTGTATCAACCAATAAAAGACATAGAGGGTGGAAAAAATAAGGGTAGTAGTGCGTTTTTGCACGTTTAAAAAAAATTAAATATCTCTTTAAATATTTATTTTTACGAAAACAGTAAAGAAAACTTTTGTTAGCAAATAGAATTTTTTTACGAGATAAATTGACCAATTTTTTTTTTTTTTTTTCGTAAATGTGTATTTTTTACTTGTAGTTAAAAACTTCAATACTCCTGATCATTAAAGAAAAAAGTTTCTTATATATCATTAAATTTTTTTAAATTATCTTGAATTACTTCATTTTTGTTTGATTATTAGTTGGACATATTATGTTTACTAAATAGAGTGAAGTATACAAATAAGATGTATTATATAATAAAATCAACTTTGTAATAGTTTAAATAAAATATTATCTATTGTATTTAATAAATGTTTTATTAGTAATTTAAATTGACAGGGACATTTGACAGATGTCAATATTAAGTGTCAAAATCAATATGATAAATGTACAAATATTATGAGTATATGCAATTTTTTATTTAGAAAAAATTCATGACGTGTCGAACTGAATCGACAGTTTCACCAATGACATCTGTGGTCTGTCACTAACAAAAAAATCTTAATGATAGTGATTAATAATAATAATAATAATAATAATAATAATAATAATAATAATAATAATAACTAAGCATTTGAAAGATAACACAATCATTTATTTTTGCGTTATGTAAAAAAATAACTAGTGTTTCAAAAATATATTATTTTAAACTATAATTTTATATTTTAAAGTTAAGTAACTGGTTTTTTTCATTTGTCCAAATAAATGTTTTCAATGAAAAATAAATAAACAAGTGATTTGTGCCCAAATTAATAGTTTATATATTAGTGTGTTTTTCAGCCGTTATACTCACTGTTATAATGCTCCACTATCTTAATTATCGTCTTAATCATCATCACAAACATTATCCATTTCTTATTCGGGATAACTTTCATCGAGTGAACCATTCCATGCCTTGATATTTTTGGCAAATAATCGTGCGTTTGGTGCCTGTTTTTCAATAGATGCAACCTGCTTTATTAGAAACTCTAGCATAGCTACATTAATTATATTTAAATTTCAATTTTTATTGGGTGGAAAATTTCTTCTTTTTTTCCTCAGCTCCAAGTTTCAGCAAGAGGGTTTTTGAACATTAAAACTCACTTTATATGTTGGTGTTAATTTATTACCACTAAAAATGTGTAAACTGCATTTTTTTTATACCTTAAAAATATCTCTCTTTTACTCTAACATTGGTGAATTGAATAACGTACTTTTCAAACGCTTGTAACTCCGTTAGTTTTATATGTAAAATAAATTTAAAACAGGTGAAAATGTAAGAAATTTTCCTAGCTTTAATTTAACCCCAGTAGGTTTATTTTCATAAAACGCTTATTTTCAGATTTTTTGATGAGAAATAACAAAAAAATTAGATTCTTGAGGTAATAAAAAAAATCACAGTTGACGCTTTTTTTTATGTGTCCAATAAAGTCAGTATTCAATCATCTTTCCGTAATTATAGTAAATTTACCATGATATTTTTCCAAAAAAGTATTTTTAGGATTTTTTAAAAATACTATAAAGATTTGACATTTTCTCCATGTATACGACATTGATATAAATGTAAATTCTGGCAATTATTGTTGTTGCTGTTGTTTTTCGATATAACTAGGTTTTTTTTTACAAAAAACAAACATTTTTTATAGTAAAAATAAAATAAAATTGAACGTATTTTGTTAACCTAAAAAAATAAAGAGTAATATTTGTTGATAAAGAGAGTGTTTTCCCATTTATTTTAAACTAACCACAAATTTTTTCTAAAAAAATACAGTTAAAAAACAATAACTTTGTCTCGGTCAATTTGTATTGTAGAGTAAAAACAAAATACTTATTAAAATAATAGGATTAGCTAAAAAATAAAATTCTCTACAGTTTTCTCAAAAATAATTATTTAAAAATATATTTAAGTATTAATTGAACAAAAACAGGCTGGCACCCTTACTTTTTCCACACCTACTCCCGGCAAGGGAGTGGTTCAGTCAACCTTTTGTTTTTCGTCAAGTTTACGTAAATACCTATGCGACTCAAAATGTTAACCATCCATGTTATAATAGTACAAAACCACATGGCTGACTCACTTACTGACATTAATGATTACCCACTTCCATTTGAGCTAGAAACTTGAAATTTGGCAAGCTTATAGCTTTTAGCCTGTAACCGACGGGAAAATTCCCAAAAAGTTAAATTTTTAACCCCCGAAAAAAAAATAAAAAAATAGCGGAGCAACTTTAAAGTCGGTGCGGACCTTCGTTAACTTCTATTCAAATATTTTTACTAGCTTCCAATAAAAGTCTGTATTTCTTGCAACAACTTACATACTATTACTGACTAAGCTAAATCATATGCTTATCCTAATAACTGCATTGTACACTTTAATGTTGAACCTTCCTTACTACCTTGCACTACCCTAATAGCAAACTCTCTATGTTAAAAAGCAACGGGGAAAAAGAATAGATTTTTGTTTCCAAACCATTATGGATTTAAAAAGTATCTATCTGATAAGTGACACAACCCGTACTCTGCCACGCGTATTTTTCACACATACCCCAATCATCTCGACAAGATATCTTATATTTTCATCTGATTCTTTTGACTGAATTATATACTTTTTTTAAATCTACATATATTAATCTTGATGTAACGTCATGTTGTATTTTCCATTTTTTTCTAATATTTACCTTATTGTATAAATATGATCCATTGTTGATTTATTTCGTTCAAATCCACACTGATAATACCCAATAATTTCTTATGTATTTGGTGTCAATCTCATTTAAATTTAGTTTCATGAAATTTTGTAGCATTAAAGTTTACATAGTAATTCTGTGGCATAGATAAAGTTCTGTGGTCCAAGATCATGCATCCTGTTGTCATGGCTACATAAACAAAATTCTCATGTAAATGGTGAGTCATCTTAATATTTGCTCCCTGGCGGTAAATTGTATCATTACTAAATTCAATATGGCGCATACAAGGGACAGCGATACGTCGTTGTGGCTACATAATAAACTTGGAACTTCAAATGATTCATGGACAGGAGGTTCAATTTGTTCTCAACTTAATTCAGAAGTTTTAAGAAATATTAAAGACTGTTTTCCCGAACTTCAGACTCAAGTTAAACTGAAACTTTTACTGTCATTCTTTCACATCCCGCGAAGGAACGTCGAAGAGGTTTGTTTATTTATAGTTGAAGCCAATAGTTTTATTTGACGTTTAGACTTTACCCACACGAATATTTTGTAAGATTTGTAAACTTTTTATTAAATTATTATGTGAAAGATTTAAATATTCTCTGACTATTTATTCACTTCTTACTCAATCTATGACTAATTATTAGGGGATAGTTATGTTTTTAGTGTTAATGTAATGGAGATTTGTGGTTTAAACACCTCTAAGGAAACGATCCATAGAATCTATTAGAAAAAAAGTGTTATGATATCTATAACGACTAAATTTCATAAAGAAAAGTAAAACCTTATAAAACCAAACGATGCCAGAGAAACCATGATGGGAAGTGAAGTCAAACCCCTTAAAAAAAATTGATAATGTCATGGAAATAAAACTACCATTCATATTTATTACGACATAATACCAACTTAACCTTTCATTATTATGACTATCTCTATCGAGCTTTACCTAACCTTTGAAGTGTTAATAAATTAACCAACTAAATTAAACTCTAAATCATATAAAATAAAGGATTTGTTTTAATAAATAAACATTGTTGGTAAACATGTTTCAGGTACGGTGTCATAATGCCGGGATCACAACCAACTTAATGTTCACTTATGGTTAACTTAACGTAACTTAACATATATGTTCTTCTCATGTTTTAAAATGGAAGCGGTCACGATGCAGTTAACTTAATGTAGTAGATGTCCCGGGAGGTCTTTCAAGTTAAGTGAACGTTACATGAAGGGTATCACGACATCTAGCCAGCCAATCATTATGAGAGTGATGTCTACAGGGCTATTTATTAATTAATTTTTTGATTTTATAACCAAGGTTTACTCTTTAGCTTAAGTTCTAGTTATCAGACATTGAAACAAAATAATTAAACCAAAATATTAAAGGCAAATTTATCAAGGATGACCTTTGATTGTAAAATAATAATAATATTTAGCACCGCGTCTTACTACCCGTTCGGTTTATACACTTTAAGTACTAATTACGCCAATGGCCTAGGAATTGGGTAGGTTGAATTAGAGGAAGTGAACCCGCATTTGCGTGGAGTGAGAGTGGAAAACCATTTAGGAAACCCCCCCCAGTTAACCCGACCGAGATTTAAACCTCGATTTCCCCGTCCTCAGCAGTCGAGCTCAACACGACAAGCGCGTTAGCCAACTACGCCACCGAGGCGGGTTTGATTGTAAAAGTTTTATCCGGAAGACACTTGTAGAATAAGTCCACTTCATCAGCATTGAAGACGTTATCAGGTGAAAAATCATGTAATAAAGCTGGAAGATTTTTAAGTCACTGATTACATTCATTGTTGTCCACAGCATTGCTCTCTCCACAAACATTTTTGAAAACGATATCGTTCCTTCTCTTAAAGCCCTCCAACCACCCATTACTGCCAGAAATATTATCAATACGCAGCTTACTCGCAAATTCTCGAGCTTTCTCCTTAATCATTGGGCCGCTTATTGGAATGTTTTTATTCCGTACCTGTTTCATCCATGTCGAGAGACATTTTTCAAGTTCAGGATACTCTGCTGGTTGTAGTCGTTTTAGTTTTCCTTTTCCGTCAATACACTGAGAACGTATTTTCTCCTTATTTTGAATAATTCTGTAAAGAGTTGACTTTGGTAAATTAAACTCGGTGCACAGTTCGTCACGCGACTTTCCACTATCATATTCCAATAATAACTTTAATTTATCAGCGGATGTTAGAGAATTACACTTTCGTTTCGACATTTTTTGCA
>CABEEJ010004236.1:27914-67460 GCA_901482245.1 Timema douglasi
GGGGGGGATTTCCCTAAATTGTTTTACATTCTCCGTCCACGCAAATGCAGATACACTTCCTCTAAATTGAATCTTCCACATCCTTAGCTCATTATCATAATTAGTACAAATGTACAGGTAGTAAGACGCGGTACTAAATGAAGAAAGAGGTCATGGATATTAAAAGGCAAGGAGGCTATAACAGGGATGCCCGTGAGGGGAGCAATAGCCTGCCCCCCCCCCCTCCCCCAACTAGCTCTCAAACAATGCCCCCCAGCCAACAGAGAGTTATAGAATATAACTAATAAACTAATTACTATCGCCCGCCTGCTGACCTTGGGGTTGATAGTTTGGCGTTTGCACGAGCAATTCCAACAACATTCTCCGTTCAAATCATGAAGGCCAAGTGTTCACCACGAATTGGGATAAATTTGAAATATTTTTCTGATGTTGTATCTTATTTTCAGAAGACCACGGCTTCAATTCAATACATTTCCCCGGGGAAGGACCCCCGAGCCCCCGGTTTGCCCCGCTCCTTCTCGGAGACAAAATTCTGCAGGCGCCCTTGGGTTATAGGGTTCAAACCCATCCCTTCCCATTCCCAAAATTACAAAATAATATATCATTAATAGTAAATAATAATCAAAGTTAAAATTAAATTAATTCCATTAATATTATTGATATAATGAGCATTGTTAGTGAAGGAAATCTGTCAACAATGATTTCTAAAGTTTGTTGACAATTTGTACTATAAAACCAATTGTTTATTTTATAACTGTATTTTTGTTTTGATATATTTAAAGATAATAATGAAGTTTTGACCCCCCTTGTTAATAAATGTCGTGTCTATGCTTGTGTTGCCAGTGAGGAAGCAGACGGAACTGAGTATGCTACCATTGGAGTGTCACTATCTTAACAAATCTGCACTTCTCAACGTGGTGGGACAGCAGGTAGGTCCAACTTAACTGCTTGCATAAAGAAAACAACTATTTGTCTGTATGGTCACTTTTGAAAATGTGTCTTTGTTGGACACATGCTCTTACATATTCCAGTAATTAAAAACAATTTAAAAAATGTTCATACTTGTTTCTTTGGTACAGCCATTTTTCCAATATTGCTGACACTGAATTTTATTAACTTTAACGTTCTCAGGAACGTAAATGTCTTGGGAATTAAAGATCTAGAGGCTTCACTTGGAAACTATTTTACCTCTTAAAGTGAACTGCATTTCAGGTGATTATAAGTTTTTTCCAACTGCGGCCCACGTGGTTGAAATTTAACCTGAAGTTCAGAATTGTTCATTTTAAAGTTATAAAGGGTTTAATCTAATCATCCAATTTTTTTTACCCTAAACACAAAGTCTTAATTTGGGAAATCTCAAAGTTTAGAACTTTCACCCTAGTATCTTATAGATTCCTAAACATGGTCGCTTTTTCAAATTTACAAATATTCAGCCTTTATTATCTCAGTTGGGGAATTGAAAAAAATCTTAAACTTACAGGAAATAAAAAGTGGATGATAGTTGTACATTGACTACATGCAAAAAAAGTATAATTTCACACATAAGCAGCAATTAATATTTATGACTTTTGGGACTTATTAATCACTCCACAGAAATAAAATCTGAAGAGTCTAAATATTCCAATTTTACCACAAGCAGCTTTCACACAATACTAATTTCCCCCCCTGAAAGCTTAAGATCTTTTCCTAGCCATGTACTTGGGATATTAAGGCCTAAATATTTGTAAATTTGAGGGAGTGGCCATGTTTAAAAGTATGCTCCAACATTGACGATGGGCACCAGGTGGATATTTACAGTTATTATTTCATTCCACGGTACAAGAGGCAGTTTAAACTGCTTTTATTCGCCCTCTACTGGTAATATAGGGGACCTATAAGACGGGCATGCACCTTAGCTTCTTTCCCTCACTTTCTACCCTCATGCCATTTGAAGGTCATAGAGGCACGGTTGAGATTGCTTTTAGTAAGCTATCCCGCTAACAGGGGCATTGTGGAGAGGACAGCCCCACATACACACTTGAAAAATAAAAACTTAAGCAAAGATGCTACACAAATAATTATATTATGTTTGGGATTTCAAAAATGTTTTAAGTTGTTTAATTTATTCATTAAAATAAGAATTATTTTGCTGAAAGTAGGTAAGCAGTGCTTACATTGCTTACATGGCCCAACCACCACCGGGTTTTGAACCACCAGAACAGTATTAGAGCTCTAAATATATTTCACTTGATAAATTGAAAAAACAGGGTTTTAAAAGGATTTGAGTCTTGAATCCTAGAATATCCTTAAGGATTTGAGGGTCCCATTCACACTTGATTCACACATTTGCCAAAAATAGAAAATCTACTTTAATGGTGTAGGAATTCACACACTAGCAGAGACACCTATTGGCCCATGATGCTTTGAAAGACAATCTAGAAACAGCTCATTTCTGGCATTTTATTTTCTAGCAGATGTTTTCAAATGTATGTGTAGTGATGTGAAACAAATCAAAACAAGAATAACACACACAATTTCCAACAAAAATTTTCAAATCATTTTATAACAGTAGATGCAGCTGTCTTCTAGTGTCTTTAATAGGTCTCTCAAGCTAATATTATTGCTCAGAAAAAGAAAAGCTGAAGTTATTTCATGTGCATGGAGTAAACACTGCGGGTAAGGTTAACATCTTGTTATTGGGGTTATACTTTATGTTGCTTTTTTACTCATACGCCTATTTCACCAAGGATTTGATAGTCTTTATGAAATGCCAATATTAACATTTACCGTTGTTAGTTTGAATAGTTTCCATTAAGTTGGATTAAGAGGTGATTCATGATAAACACACACACACACCGTAAACTGAACTCAAGCTATCATCTTGATGTCCATTATAAAAGTTTGTGGAAAACTTAACCTCATCTTTTCTAGTAGTTTTGTAATGGCCGTGGTAATTTGTTCACATTTTCGCTGTTGATTACTCCATCAGTGGATTTCACACTTTATCTCTAAATGATTATGTTTCAGCCTTTCACCACCAAGCACTTCACACTGAAGCGCAGACCTAAATCTGCAGCCCTACGCGCAGAGCTGCTCCAGAAGTCCACAGATGCCGCTAGCAACATGAAGAAGAGCACAGCACCCACGGTCCCTGTGCGCTCTCGCGGCATGCCTCGCAAGATGACCGACACTAGTGAGTTTTGAGGACATTAGTGTGGGACGCTTCTCAATATGGCTGACACTAGGATGTTACATGGGCAATCATGCCCGTATTATTTATTCCTAGGGCGTACCTCACAGAATGACTTGAATGAGCAGGTCTGTGATTGGCTGTGTGATATTTTTGTAAATACACTAAAACATCATATATCCAGGTACATAAAAAACAAACACATTATTGATTTATGGAAGTGTGAGTCATGCAATAATTTTACCAGATGTTATCTATGGGTGTGAAACATGGCCTCTTTCCTACATGATGAAAACAATTAAAGTGTTCGAAAACAAGGTTCTTAGGAAGATATAGAGTCTAAAATGAGAGTAATATAATGGGGGGTGAAGGAGGTTACATAATGGTGAGTTGCACACCCTGTACTCATCACAATACAGTGTTAAACTAATAACGTCTCCTAGATTACAGAGGGGCAGGATATGTACAGCGACTGGTAAAGCCAATGGGAAGGAACCATTGGTTAGAACTAGATGCAGATAGGAGAATAACATTAGAATGGACCTGAATGAGATAGGATGTAATGAGGTGGACTGGATAGAACTAGTTCATGATACGGATTGGATGTAACGAAATGCATTTCACACTCACTCCTGATGAGTTCCATTAAAATGAAACCTATGTTGGGAAATTCTGCGGTAACAATCTATTTTCTTACCTCTTGGTCCAGTGGCAGCGGTGTATAGTGTAAACTATGTTCCTCTTTTAATTGCATACGCCATATTGAATTATTTGTTTTCATCCCACTTTCCTCTACCTCCTCCTTTCATAACAATTGAAATTAAGTGTTGTGTCGAATCCACTATTTTACAAATCCGAATCTCCAAAATTTACCTTCAAATCTTGAATCTCAAACCCAAATCTTGGAACAAATTTTGAACATAAGAAGAAATATTATAATAGAATAATATAAAATATAAATAGTAACTTAATGTTAACATTAGCTCTTATAATCCAGTCATTGTAACATTCCTACATTCGGTTAAATCACTGATCTGGGGGCTGGATGTCGAGTTTGTTTTATAATTATAATTGGTTCTTAACCACCAATAAGCAGTATCAAAGCTCTAAAGCAAATTTCACTTGAAAAATTGGGAAAAAACACTTTTTTGGGAATTTGAGTCACAAATCTGAATTATTATTTTTAATATCCTTAAGGTTTCGAGAGCCCATCCTTAATTATAACTAAATATTTAGGCATTTTTAAGTGCTATAAATATTCTCCGTAGCGATTTAAGAATCAATGTGAACCAAGTCAGAATTTCTAAAAAAAATCTTTATAATCTAAGGGAGCTAATTATTTTAACTGGCCATCTTTTCTAAGATTCATATTTGTGGTTCATAGTTAAAAGTGTGGGAGCTAAGGAGGGGTCAAGAGCTATTGTTGACCTCAGGGGGGGGGCTGTAAAGTTTCACCTCATGCCCCGATGATCACATGTTCAAACCCAGCAGGGATCAACATATTTTTCTTGGGCGATAAAAATATGCAAGACAACTTCTTTTGGGGGGAAAGTAAAGCTGTAGGTCTTATGTCGTTTGTGGCATGTAATATCATCTGGAAGTTATATGAGAATACCTTTTCTGGCAAAATTGATAGGCCCTTTCGCTCTTACTCGAAGAAATTATCGTGTGCTGATACAAACAGTAGATTCAGAAAGTTCACATTCAATACCACAAATAAACAAACAACTATTGACTCCTGGTCTTCCGTCCATAAATGTTTACTTCTACTTCAAAACACGGTAGCCCAATGGATACCATGAGGGAATTCATCGGCATTTGACGTGTTTATACTCGTCTTGTCAATTTAAAATTTACTTTGGTTTACAATCATTACGATGACCTGGCGGTCTAGGGGTAAGGTGTCAGACTTCTGTGCTGGCGGCCGGGGTTCAATCCTCGGTCCTGGCACAGATTTATCTGATTACCAAACCCTTCCTTCACCTCTGACAAGACATCTTGTGAATGTGAGGAATGCCAGGCCTCCACCGTGGTTCGGATTCCACGTTAAACTGTAGGTCCTCCATTTCATCTCACAATCACCCTACCATTACACATTAGCGTAAGTGCGTATAACCCGAACGGGTAGTAAGACGCAGGGCTAATAATAATAATAATAATAATAATAATAATAATAATACAATCATTACCTTTTATAATTGAAACAAACTTAAAATATCTAAACAAAATAAATCCCAAACATAATTGTGGTATGATGTGTAGTAACTGATATATTGAGTGTTTCTCTCTACACTTGAGATAAGTTCAAGAGAAAAGAGGCTATGAACCCAGTCTATATTTGTTCAACCTTTCAATCCTGTTTGGTCCTTCTCCACAATCACGGTTGTCTGTGACCACTCAGTTATACAATAGTGAACTGTTCAAAGGTAACATCTGTTTGTGTCAACTTGCAAACCAGTGATTCACTGGATGTAGTGCTTGGTTTTAATGGTGGCCAGGGGCTGCATGTATCTTATGTTTAGTGGTCTAGGGACTGTATATCGACACACGTGCGTGTCACAACTAGCCACTTCAGATAACTAAATAATAAAAATGCTTGGACGGTGAAGTAAAGGTCTTCTCATACGTTTAACCAGAATCTGAAGGGGCTCTTCAAATATAGACTAGAGGATGGGGAAAGGCATACCCAATTTAATAATCATAGACTAAGACTGTTCTAATTGTAAAATAATTTGTTATGTTATCAATAGGTTTTCATTGTTTCATTATGTTATAAATATTATTATTATTAGCACCACGTCTTACTACCCGTTCGGGTTATACGCACTTACGCTAATGTGTAATGGTAGGGTGATTGTGAGATGAAATGGAGGACCTACAGTTTAACGTGGAATCCGAACCACGGTGGAGGCCTGGCATTCCCCACATTCACAAGATGTCTTGTCAGAGGTGAAGGAAGGGTTTGGTAATCAGATAAATCTGTGCCAGGACCGAGGATTGAACCCCGGCCACCAGCGCAGAAGTCTGACACCTTACCCCTAGACCGCCAGGACACCGACTATGTTATGTTATAAATAGAAGGTACAGGAAACAGGGATAGAAACCTCACAAAATGAAACAAACACAACATGGCAATGTAAAGAAGAACATAGCTCACACACACCCACTTCAACGGCTGCATTGTCTAAGAGGTTACTCTCGCAATAAACTAGGCTGCGAATGACGGGAGGTCGGGGTTTGATCCCGTCCGGTGTATAGAGTTTATTTTTTCTAAAATGGTTTTCCACTTCCTCTGTACAAATGTGGGTACACTTCCTCTAAATTCAGCCTCCCTAGTGCTTAACACATTAGTGTAATTAGTACTGGAGCCTATAACCTGAACAGGTAGTAAGACGCGGTGCTAAAAAAATAACCCACATGAGTCACACTTAACAATGCTGCCACTGGACAGAGAGATAATGGCTGCCTCTTGAAGAAAATGATTTGTTATTACATTAAGGCTGGGTGCACACTGCATTAAACATTGTGTTATTTTAGTGTTATCATGTGGGGAGCTCTCTTGAGTGCTTATTTCCGATTGGAGCGAGTTCACAAAATCAGTCATCTTCCTCGCTCCCATGTTTCATAAAACAACATTATTGAACATATTGTACTGCGCATGTGTCACTATTTTGTTTGCCAGTATGTTGAATGTAGTGTCGCTAGTTTTTGATTGTTGTTGAGATTTATTGGTGCAAAAACAGAAGGAAAACAATGTAGAGCTACTTACTGCCGAGGTTGATGCAGAAAAATGACTAGTAGTCATTTTGCAGGAAAGGCCTGCATTGTCAATTATTTTAATCATAAAGATTATCACAACAAAGTTTTAATTTTTTTTTAACATTGTATGGACACAGGTACTTGTATTCCGTTCATCTTCTTCATGAAACATCACCAACCACTCCCACAACATCATCACTTTCCTCCATCTTTCCGAGGACAGAAAAAAAAAAAAATGTTTTGTTTCATCATAGCCCATGATCAAAACTACCTTCACACACATGTGTTCCATAGTGTTCACACGTGATGTTAATGTCTATGTGTTCCATAGTGATCACACGTGATGTTAATGTCAATGTGTGCCATAGTGTTCACACATGATGTTAATGTCCATGTGTTCCATAGTGATCACACGTGATGTTAATGTCCATAGTGTTCACACATGATGTTAATGTCCATGTGTTCCATAGTGTTCACACATGATGTTAATGTCCATGTGTGCCATAGTGTTCACACATGATGTTAATTCCATGTGTTCCATAGTGATCACACGTGATGTTAATGTCCATGTGTGCCATAGTGTTCACACATGATGTTAATGTCCATGTGTTCCATAGTGTTCACACATGATGTTAATGTCCATGTGTTCCATAGTGTTCACACATGATGTAAATGTCCATGTGTTCCATAGTGTTCACACATGATGTTAATGTCCATGTGTGCCATAGTGTTCACACGTGATGTTAATGTCCATGTGTTCCATAGTGTTCACACGTGATGTTAATGTCCATGTGTTCCATAGTGTTCACACGTGATGTTAATGTGTATGTGTTCCATAGTGTTCACACATGATGTTAATGTCCATGTGTTCCATAGTGTTCACACATGATGTTAATGTCCATGTGTGCCATAAGTGTTCACACATGATGTTAATGTCCATGTGTTCCATAGTGTTCACACATGATGTTAATGCCCATGTGTGCCATAGTGTTCACACATGATGTTAATGTCCATGTGTTCCACAGTGTTCACACATGATGTTATGTCCATGTGTTCCACAGTGATCACACATGATGTTATGTCCATGTGTTCCATAGTGTTCACACATGATGTTAATGTCCATGTGTTCCATAGTGTTCACACATGATGTTAATGTCCATGTGTAGCCATAGTGTTCACACATGATGTTAATGTCCATGTGTTCCATAGTGTTCACACATGATGTTATGTCCATGTGTTCCATAGTGTTCACACATGATGTTAATGTCCATGTGTTCAGCCGGTCAAAGAGATACGGCCAATGTCAATATCCTGTTTTTGTCCTTTATATATACCTATCATTCTTTAATAATTTATTTTTCTCGCTTTTTTGTTATTTTTATTTAATCTTTTAGAAGGTTGTGTTGTACATTTAGCACTCCTTCCCGGTGAGTTCTGATAGAATAAAACCTACCTAGATTGGGGATTAGGCATCAACAATTTATTTCGCTCAGAAAGGGAAAATAAGATTTCTTAATAATAGTGAAGTCAACCTTACAGTTCAACCAAAAGCATCAGTCTACTCTCCTGACCTGATGAAGCTGTCTGTGACAGTGAAAGCTTGTCCTTAAAAATGTGTTTATGTGTTGTTTTAGTGTTATATCTAAACAATTTCTACTCCAGTACCACCTAGGGAAGTGTGCTGGCTATCCCTACTAATTTAAACCAACCTTAATAATAGTTAATTAATATTACTTTTTTTTAGTTGCATTCTTCTATATTTGTTCTTTTATAGGTAGTCTCTTTTAAAGGCATATTAAAGCTAGAACATTAAAATATAGCACACATCTTTATTGACTTTATTGACATACCAGTTATATGCATTAATCATTTAATAGATTAAAAAACAGCAAATTATGTTCTGAAAATTATAGTACACTATGATATAACTCAATAAGGAAAACCTCTGTTCGCTTTGAGGTACTTTTATTATATTATTTCTTTTATATTATTTATTTATATTATTATTCTATCCACCTTTCCTATACCTTCTTCCAAATATAATATAATATAGTATGATAATAATAAAATATTTGGAGTATGGTGAAAATGTATACTTTATTTTTTGTATAAAAGTATATCTACTAAGTAAATTATATTTTAAGTCATCTCACATCTGGCTCCATGGTAAAAAGCCAGTCACAAGCCTATTATTGAATAAATCATTTTATATTACTGAATATGTTGCTAACATTAAATTTAATCTCTATTTAGTTTTCATCTTAATACTTTTTTTGTTAGACAGTTAAAAAAGTCACACACAATTACTCCACATATCTATGTATCCATAATAACGCTTGATTTCCTGTCCACAGCGCCCCTCAAAGGAATCCCCAGTCGAGTACCCACAGGAGGATTCCGGTCTCCGACTCTCAATACCTCCCCCTTGGCTCGACCCCCGATACCCCGCAACCCGGCAGGTCGCAAAGACGGAGGAATCAAGTTGCTCGAGATCACAGAACAACCTCTCGGCTACGCTCAGGCTAAAAAACGAAAACGCATGCAAGGTATTTAAACAAATTAATCATTTGTTCTCAACCTTTTCCAACTAACAGGCCGACAAAATTATTGGTTCTTCTTGAACTTGAGGGACAACACACATTTCTCCATTGAAGCTCTCATTTGGATAAAATCTAAATTATAGAATTTATTAAAAAAAGAAATGTATTTGTAAATTTTTCCTGGCTTGTGTGGTGGTTTTTGTAATTATGATTTGTGTAAATTAGTTAGAGCAGTTTCTATTCTGATAATATTGTTTACATGTTTTGGTTCAGTTTAATTTTACGCACGGAGAGCTTAAACAATTAAGTAAATGAATATCACAAATACATAATTGAGGTGCATAGGTTTGGCCTGACTCTCCCACGGATAGAGACTTGTTTGACTCCAAAATGGTCCCAAGTATACTAAAATTTGAATTATTTAAAAAGATTGATTCTCAGCAAAAAATAAGTAATAGTAGTTGTCACACACGTTTCTAAATTAAATAGATAGTTTCAACTTTGTGGACAAGCAGCAACGAGCCTACGAACCAGTGCTGGTCTTCAGACCACAGGTTGGGAAACACACAGAAATTATCTTATCCTTAATACCCTTTGATTGGTCTAGCATTTCTGGACTTTTTTCTCTGTATTGTTTGAGAATGACAATAAAATAGAATGGAAGGTAATTAAACTTCTAAGATTACAATATATGGTCATCTTAATCTTGATTTTAAAGGAAATTAAATCATAAAAATAATTGCTAAACATATGTTGAAATATTACACCTTGAAACAAAACTATGAAGCTGCTGATAAATATTGTATATAGACGTTGTAAAGACAGGTCCAGTAATAACTACAGATATTATTACCGACCAGCACTAAGTTGGTTGCTATTGCTAGTTAGCTCGACTCTTAGGAAAATATGGTGTTCGATTATTGTACCCAACACTATTTCTAGCGCCAACTTTCCCCTTAGCTTTAACGGAAATATTAAAAACAGTTTGAGATAACAGCTGGCAGCGCTTTTCTAAAGAAGATTACTTTTTAAGAAACTCTTATCTCTTTAAGGTGAACCATATTTGCTTTTTGAGATATTTTATAATATTTAGAAAAAGGTTGGGGTATTAGGCGGTAGGCCTAAAGATTGATTTTCTTGAAAAGACAGCCATTTTTTCTTAGTCCAGTGGCAGCAATGTAAGATATGAACTTTGTTCTAATTTTCGTTGTAGAAGCCATATTGTGTTTGTTCCCTTTTATATGTTCCATCCACCTTTTAAGAACTATAAATTAGATTAAATTTTAGTAGAGGTATAACGATTCAGTAAAACCAATCACAGATACTGACTACCGATTTTTTAAAATAATTGTGCATGCTACGATTATTTACACCTATTAATTCGATGTTCAAGATTCAAAAATTAAATGAAGATTTGGAATCAAAGGTTTCGACTCAACATCATTAGGTTTATTTAAAAAATGGATGATATCCATGATTAATAGTTTAAATGTATTCTTAAAACCTTGTCTCAAAAACACCACTTTTCAAACAGTAAACTAAAATTTTCTGTTTTTCCTTTACTAATACTATTACTATTACTGGTGAGGTTCTACATGGAACTAGACTGCGCAGGTACGGGGGGAAGGGACGAGCAGGAGGGATATGATGGGGGCAGATGAGAATGTTTCTTTCTCTCTCTTAGGTATGAGACATTCTCCGCTTCTACCCCAGACACATACATCTACTACCTACCCTACATATCTTCAAATCTTCCACACCACTCTAATCATCGCCATCATCACCTGAAGTGTTTTTGCTGGAGCTGTTGTCTGACAAATCGTCCTCCAAGTTGATTATAATGCGTTCATCAATTCTTTGTTCTGATTTCAAGTATTCTTCTTACATTTTCTTTGTGTGTGTGCATCGCGCCAAGCATTCCCCTTTTGCTAGAGAGTTAAATTTTCTCTCCGTTAGGCTCATAACTGTGTTTACATTGAACGTAACATTCTTATTAGATATATAATCGTTTACCATTTTCCATATAAGTTTTATCGGGTCGAAGGAAATATTGTGTTATTTTAACTAATCCGTTATGACTATTTTACGTGGAGCTGTCGATGGTGAGTCTAATTGAATATTGGGGAAGGGTACACTGTAAGGTGGCAAGTTGGGGATCATTTTTCATAGACTTAAAAGTTTTTAAAAAGACAGTAAGAACCACACGGCTGCTCACTACTCCCCTACGTTACTGATACTGTTAGCTTGTCCTTGAACTAGTCCTATATACTGTTCTGCCACCGTGTGACTATAACAGTTCCATGTTAAACCTCATCAGCAGTACTGAACTAATAAATTGCACTTTAAAAAAATATACAGGTTTTTTAATAAATTTAGTAGAGTCGGGTCGAATTCACTATTTTACGAATCTGATTCTTGGAATAACTATGGGAGCACAGTAGAAAATACAAATACTAAAATGGTCTAGGGCCTGGTCGTTAACTTCCCAATATTTTGTCTCTGGTGTGAAACCATTTATTGTCGGGAAAGACAGACACCAATTATTTATGTCCCTGATGATCTTAATATAGGAATATACCAATATTTATATTATAATGTTCCTTGGACAAAGAAAATAACTGGTGCAAAAATATACACATAATAAACTTTATGTGGTATAGAGCACTAGGCTAAATCATGGTTTAGATTAGGAGGGATAGCCAACACACTTACCTAGGTGATACTGGAGTAGAGAGCCTAGACTACTCTCTTGACCTGATGAAGCTGTCTGTGACAGTGAAAGCTTGACCTTAAGAATGTGTTTTGTGTGTTGTTTAGTGTTCTATCTAGACAATTTCTACTCCAGTATCACCAAGGTAAGTGTGCTGGCTATCCCCCCTAATTTAAAACATAATTAACTTTGTGATAGTTCATAACAAGGCAACATAAATAAAACATATGAGAGTAAATACTAAATATTCCATCGGAAGATAACCTAGTAACTCAAATCAAAGCACAAGTAAAATGGCTGCAGACGTTAGCATTATTCTAGTGAAAAATGTTTCTTAGTGTGGTCTTCCTAAATAACTTTTGGCACAGTATGGTGTCCACCTGTTAGCGATCACAAAAACCGTTTGCATCATGATCATAATAGCCTTATGAGGTGTCATAAATGTAAAATAATGTTTTATATTATAGTACATTCGCAACCTTAGTTTACTTGTATGATAGCTCGTAAAGTTACAAGAAATAGTCCCTAATGTATCCCTACGCCAATAGCTGACATCTCTCACTTTGGATGACTGTAATGAAAACATATGGTAGCCTAATGTATGAATGTGATGGTTAACCACAGTAATTTAGGCCAATAGTATTTATATATTTATTTGAGGTCGGGCACAAAGCTTATTTATCGTTTTATTCCTCTTAAAAAATTATTATTCACAGCACTTTCACAAAACTTCTAATGAACATAGCTTCAAAATGGCGACCGATGAATTTAAACCATGTGATTGAACATGGCAGATAAAGTTCTTTACAATGATGCACCCATGCAGGGGATAAACATATTTTATTCAGTTAAATATTTCAAAATACGGTAAAATAATCATAAAATAATTTACTACACACACACATGCACACACGCACACACATGCACACACTCGAGCGCACACACACAAATTACAAGTATTTTCTCTTTTTCGAGTAACTACGATACCTGTAATAAAAGGTATTGACGTATGCACTATATTATACATCATAGATAACATTCCAAAAGAAGAATTAGTACTTTTAATTATGTTAAAATATTGTTTCGGATTGGGTAGAAAGACATTATTAAAATTAATGAAATAGTGTAAGAAAACTTAAATTTACATTATTTTAGATGTAAAATATATCATGTAATTTAAAAACTTAACATTTATAACAAAACAGTGATTTTTACAAGTGTTGGAAACCCAAAACCTAAACATATGATTTTCGAACTGTCATCTAGGCAAAAACCTCTCCTAAACAGATTCTAAAAATAGTCAAATTACATTTTTCTGTTGTTTTCTTTTATATTTGGTCTACAACTAAGCTATCCAGGCTCACCATATACCGGGGCCTTGTATAACTAATAAGGTGGAGTATAGGATGGACACATGACATTTTTAGCTACTTAATAACTGTCAGGACTCACATCACAGGTCATGTGGTCTAAATGTCAAGCTCATTTACTCCGGTTCAAACTTCATTCGAGTGTAATGAAGGTATATTTTCTTAAATTGTACCATGTAAATATAAGTACCTTTTCTCTAAACTTTATTTTATTCACCCCTACCACATTAGCCCAACAGTTACTAAGATACATTAAGAAAAATAGCTCTTAGAAACAGAGCCAAGATGATTATTTGGTATTTTGTGGTTCAGAATTATACAGGTTCTAACTATACAAATCATTAAAACAAAATGCCAACTACAATAAATATGGCTCTCTTTCAAATAGCAATTAAGTAGCCGACAATATAAAATGTTTATTATAGACACCATCTAAAATAATAATTTGCTTAATGACTAAGAAATGTTTGAAAACAACATGGAAGCACCAGGGTGAAGTAAAGCTAACAGAATAAGAACACATTAAATGTAATTAAATTAAACAAACAGATTAACAACTATTAAACACATTATAACTATTCAAATATTTAAAATGTCACAAAAATGTTAATTATTAACATAGTTCACAATAGCAATCAATGTCTCGGTCACTCATGTGGTCTTCTTAAGTCACCACTTGTCTCCACCAAGTATCTTGCTAAGTGCTGTAATGCAAGTGGTGTGGAACGGAGCCGACCTAAAAGGATAGTTAGGTTTGGTTTTTGTAGAAAACAAATATACTCCTTTCATTTCATCACATATAATCAATTTCACAATTATTTATGAGTTCAGCTAAATATTTGCAAATATGTAGATGTCAATTTTTTCAAGACAGAGACTAATGAAGGTGTATTTGTTGATTTAGAACTGGAGGAATCGAAGAAAGCATCAGAAGCAGCAGCCGCTCAACAACAGTTACTCCAACAGAATAACCCCTCGGCAGCTGGAGCGCAAAACACACCCGACTATGCCGTGGGGCTGACGGCCATGAACCCTCCGACCCCGGCGCCAGCCACGCCCTCGTACACGGCTTCAGCCACCACGATCATCACGTTACCTCGCGACACAAGTGAGTGCAGCTCATTAATATGTAATCCTTTTATATCACATACCTGGTAACCAGCAAGGAATCTTTAGTGTCATCAAAACCCAATAAAATTAGAACATTACTGGAATATTTGTGAATTTGAGTTGTTTAAAAGTATTTCTTTGTTAGAATGAAAACTAAACTGGGGAACCTAACATACAGATTTGAATATTATATGTCATTTTTCTATTCCTTAAACATTGGGTGGCGTACCAACTGGCTACATTTACCCATAAACATCCAATCAAAAGGCCAAGCATGAGGGCAATTTTTTTTACTAAATCGAAGAAAGCTCTAAAATATTTTGATTGCTTTATTTTGAGGATTAAATTAGCCTAATAGTTAATCCCCCTCGCGCAAGGTTTGCATTTGCCTTAACAATGTAAAAAACATATTAAAATTAGATTTTCTTTCAATATCTTCTTTTAAGTTAGTTTTACAGTAAAAATAGTTACAACCGTACTTAACCAGAATCAAATTTTCTATAAAAATGTTCCCAAGGATCAACCTAAGGAATAACCTATATACCAACTTGATAAGTAAGTTGACATTTTCTTGTTTGCTTTTTTCAGTGGGCACCCCCACTGTCATTACTTCTGGGAGCCTCGAAACCATGGAGACGCCTGCGTCCGCTCAGTCAGTACTTGTATCCAACACTTCGGTCACCACGACACCAAGCTATGTTCCTCTAGTGGTCTCTGCGATGCAGGTCAGTTCTCTTGCCTCACAACATCTTACACCATAGATCACTGGTTTCCAAACTCTCTCTAGTCTTGTCCATTAACGGCTCTTTGTAAAAAATATAAACAAATACCTGTTATCTCGTAAAATGTAAACGTCCCTACAAGTTTTAGTCAAGTCCCGTGGTAAGCTGTACAAAACTTGAGGGAGGGGAAGAATGAATGGCTCATGAAAATCACAACATCACATCAAAATATCTAAAATAAGAAAAAATGAGAAAAGGGGAATTGGTAAAGAGTGATAGGATGTTTTATATTATTTGTTCTTTTTACATTGTGCTATCATTCGTTCACTACCAATTTCCCTTTTCTCCCTTTTGGTTTTTGATTTCTTCTTTTAGGAAGTCTTGTTTGTTTCACCCTCCTTCATGATGAGTTTCGATAGACTGAAACCTAGGTTGGGGGACTTAGTTATAATGATGGAATTTACTCCAGAGGCAGCTATTACCTCTCACACTCATTTGAGTGTCCACTTTTCCCCTTCGAGGTGAAGTCTAATTGAACAATATGAAATATTTCTGAAGCTGAGTTGAAGTTTGAATATTAAAAAAAAAGTTTTATGTTGAATAAAAATATTATACTTAACATAACTGTGTATATTAAATATACCGGTAGTTAACAAAATGCTATATTCCTAACCCAATTAACATATTTACTCTTAAAATGATAAATTAAGTTAAAAGTTATCATCACAAAACGTAATATAATTATTTCAGATTTGTTTACATTTACACTGTTTGATGAAAATAACTGCGGAAAATAAAATAAAATATATATAAATATAAATATATGCTATAACTTTAAGTTCATTGTTTGGAGAAGTTTCTTAGTTGTCAAATCTGGAAATTTACTCTTGAATCAAAGTTGAAGCCAACAAATATTCGAAGCGAAGTTGAAGTTTTTCAAATTGTTTAGAAATCTTGAATATCCTTCAGGAATTAAAAAGAGACATCACTATTTTTATTTTGCCTAAAAGTTAGGACCTAATGTAACCACGAGTAAGAAAATTATTTTTATTTTAGACCCCCACCACGCCGCAACCAGCCACGCCGTCACAAGTGTCTGCCATCCAAAGCTCTACAGTGCAACAAACTGTTTCTCCATCGACCACTGTACTGGTCACGCCTCCCTCACAGTTGCCAACCAAACAGGTTATCCAGATCAGGCCGGCCCAACCAGTCACCCAAATACGATTGCAACCAGTCACCGCAGCTACCAGCAACAACACTCAACGTCGGGGTCTCTCTCTTACGGTAACAACGCCTTTTCTCATATATTTGCTTGTTGGAAGATTGCCTATTGGGGCTTGTCTTATTATTTTAAAAGATTATGAACTTGAAATAATATAAGTCATATAATTATATATTTTGTGGGATATTTATACTGTACTAGTGAAAAACGGTTTATTAGTAAAGTGCCAGAAAAATTAATTAAGGCCAACAATATACATATTTTAAAAATAAGTTTGAAGTTTTCCTTCTTTTTTCCTCCCCCAAATGGAAAACACTAGGTAAAAATGAAATAAATGCATTTATGAGATACAACATAGCTATGTATATATGTGGGTTGGACAGAAACAATATACACATTTTCATTCTACAGTCTTTTATTATTCTCTTTTTGAATTCTTTAGCACAGTTATTTATCACAAGAAGAAGACACACCACAGGAGAAAAAAGGGTAACTACGTTTGATAAGTTTGAGAAATTCTAATGTGTTTTAAGAGTTATCAGAGGGCAGCTTTCCAGATTTAACATACTGGATTGTGTGGTGAAAACCAATATTATGAGGTACAGAATTGGATATGATTAGAAACTGGAGGATGAGATGGATAGTTTTGGAGGAACCAGTGCAGGACAGGATAAAGAAGTCATGACTAGGGTGAGGAGAGTTGAGGAGAAGATACCAAAGAAAATGTTGGATAATGAAGTATGAGGACGGGAAAGGAGATAAGAGGCTTATGTTCCAAACAGACCTGGCCAGTTCCACCTTAGTGAGATATCTGGGGGTGACCTTGGAGAATTATAACTTTAGATTGTTTCGGGCTTGTATTATGTCACTTGCTTTACCCTGCACCTGCCTGGTCATACCTTCCCCGCACCCGATCCTTTGTAATGCTGACATGGCCGACCTCCCACGAGCTGGCAGTAAGGTTATTCTCACGGGCGGCCACCAACTCGTCAACGCATGTAGCGAGTCACACACAGATTACTTAGTACCGTCTATTAGTTAAGGTGCTTTGTTGAGATCATGTAGGGAAGTGCCTGGGGACACGTGTGAGCAATCACCACGAGAGTCGGGTGTGGTGTACTGGCCATCCAATGGAGTGTCAGTAGCTGCTGCCTTTATTGTAGGTCACCGTGGGTTTGCCCCTATTATTACCACAGTATTAGAGAGATGCTTTGTAATTATGTTTCTATTTTTCACCCTCATGTTCAATTTTTTAACAACACATGAGTGAATTATCTTTTCATGTCTAACTATTCTTCTATCCTCATTTCTCCCTCGCCTAGATGAAGGTGGCTCTCAGGGTACATTAAATATTAACTTATATTTACAGAGTGAAGGGTCGCTATGGGCTATGTGGCGGGTTTGGTATATTCTCCCGCTTCTCCCCTCGTGCCCTAAGAGGGCACTAACATACTCTCATTACCTCTTTTAATATCCATAATTAACGGGTCCATCTAGGGAGCCTCGTGGGGCTGATGTGGAGGGGAAGACTCTGTCTGGATCAGTTTAGTAGAATGCCCGCATCTTCCTCTAGCCTTCCACTATTCTTACATCTTATATTGCTTCCATTCTCACTTTCTCTTATCTGCTCCTCCCATCTGTTTCTTGGCCTCCCTTGCGTGGTTTTTCCTCCGTACTTTGCAAGAGTCAGAGCCTTTTAATCTTGGGTTTTATCAATTATCATGATTCAATTTAGATTCTTAAACTGCAACAACTTTTAAAATAACACCAAGCAAATATGGACTATCTTTGTTTGGGAACCTGAGATAGTTTCTATTTTAAACTACATCCATCACTACCGGGTACTAGCAGACTGTCATCTCGCAATACTCTAAGATTCATCTATTCTCAAACTTTTCAATCTTGGTTGCCATTTGTTTGTTCTTATAAGTAAGAAATACTTAAAAAAATACACAATTATCAAAGCTACGTGTTATAGTTCCCTATATTATATTACAGTTTTTCTCTTATTGCTTCACATATGCAAATACGGGCTAACTTCCTCTAAACTCAACCTTCCCATTCCCTAACACATTAGCGTAGTTAGTACAAGACAGTTAGTAAGACGCGGAACTAAAACAAACTTGTGAAAACTAGCAAAGTTGGGGAGTGATGTGTGCCAAGGAAAAGTCACTAGAATCTCCATATCTATGTTATGATCTGTAAAATACAAAGTATAACAGTGTAAACTAATAGTTCTATCCCTGATTTATTCTAGTTTCCAAACAGTAGAGACATATTTGTCTTGGATGAGTCATATCTTGCCAATAAAAACTGTTTCCCCTCACATGATATGGATGCTGATAATGTGCTAATGTTAAAATGGCAGTAATTCCTGGTTAAACCTGCCTTGTATAAGATCTTACAAATACATTTGCTTTATAGCCAAACCAAGTGAAAGAATGGGTAAATAATTCAAAATGGTTTAGTGATAATTGAGTTTCTTTATTAAAACTTTAAAACTATAGATGGATTGAATCCGAATTTCCACTTTATTTTCAAATCTCGATTTTGAATCTGAATCTAAGCTATGAACACAAGATGAAATATAAATAGAATAGAATAATATAAAATACAAATAGTATCTGAAGTTTCTTTTTATAAGCCATTCATTATAATAATCATACATTCAATTAAATGTTAAATTACTGTTATGGGGCCTGGTTTTTGAGCTTGTGTTCTATGACTATGATAGTTCTGAACCCCCAATGGCAGTAACTTAGTATAGCTCTAAAATAAATTTTATCTGAAAAATTGAAAAAAAGAAATTAACAAGGTGTCTACCATCCGGGAAAATCAGGAAAAACGGGAATTAGCCGGGAATTTGAAGTGATCGGGAAAAAACGGGAATAAGTTGGGAATTTGGTTAATCACAACAAAAATCCGGGAAAATGATATTTTTACTCAAAATATGAAATACAATAATCAGTAAATTATGTAATTTTTTTTTGTTTGTAGCTGTGTAATATATTTTTAATTCCTAGTAAACAATTTTAATTCAAATATTAAAACTTATTATTATTATTATTATTATTATTATTATTAAAAAGATTAATAGAAAAATGAGGGTGGAGGGAGGGGGGCGGTGAGGTAAAAGGATGTGACATACTTTTTTAGTCGGGAATTTNAGTCGGGAATTTTAGGAAATGATTAGGGAAAAGGTCGGGGATTTCATTGGTCAAGTTTAGTAGACACCATGATTAAGGATCTTAGTGTTTAATCTGAAATGTTCTCGAATTTAATGATTTGAGGGTCCAGTCCCTTCAAATAAGTTTTCCATGTGTTGAAAACTAATTTAAGCTATTACTACCCCACATTACTACATCTGATCTTTTTTCCTCAGAGAGAACAAATGTTGGAAGCTCAAGAAATGTTCCGGACGGCAAACAAGGTCACCCGACCAGAAAAGGCCCTCATACTTGGGTTCATGGCTGGCGCCAGGGGTAAGCTGCTCATCGCTTGTTGCTAAAACTGTAAGGTTTACCAACAGCTGCCGGCAGCTTTGGGGCGAGGGCAACCTTGCATATATCACCCCAGCCGACTTGTTGCAACATTGGGGTTTGTTATGTCCCCCTTAGGGGGGTGCAAATAGGATTATTTATCAAACCGAATATCAAGATTTCAAACGCATACTGAATAGCACAATCGAATACTAGATTTTTCTTACAATTTTGATAGAAATGCTAATTATAAGTTATGTGGTATAGAGCACTAGGCTAAATCATGGTTTAAATTAGGAGGGATAGCCAGCACACTTACCTAGTCTACTCTCCTGACCTGATGAAGCCGTCTGTGACAGTGAAAGCTTTTCCTTAAAAATGTGTTTATGTGTTTTTTAGTTTTTTAGTGTTATATCTAAACAATTTCTACTCCAGTATCATCTATATAGAAATAATTTAAAATAGTAAATTCCTATTGAAATTGTGATTTCATATTTAAAAATGCAAAATGCAAAAAAAATACTCAAAAACATTGTTATTTGAGCTGGTATTAATAATAAAAGACTGAATTTAAAACAAAATTCCAGGAAATTGAAAGGATCTGTTAAGTTTTTTAGACAACAGGTTTCACCTAAATCGATTGTTTTTAAAACCTTGCAATTGCAAGTGTCCAAACAAAGCAAGTTTGACTCTAGACTTTGATATTTAATGCGTTGACCAAACTAAATATAAAACTTGCATATATGAATTTATGCCACGACGTTGTAAATGTTGTGTTTCAGATAACCCGTGTCCTCACCTGGGCAACATCGTAACCATCAAACTGAGCGAGAACCCGGAGGATGTGCTCCAAACAGATCATTCCTCCCTCCTCATGTTGGTGGAAACACATTTCCAGATGAACTACAATACAGGAGAATGGAAACGTATCAAGAAGGTACGCAACCTGGAAGATATAACGACGTCCACGCCCATCACCACCCTTACTGCTGCGCCCGCCGCCACTGCCACGTAGAGTTCCCAACACGGGCTCAACGGTAAGACATTCTGTGCGCCGTTCAGTTTTATGGCAATTCTGTTGAAAGTATGGATATTGAGCTGAGAGGAACTGAAGTGGGACAAGAGAGGGCATGAACAATTTAAAATGAAATCTGGAAATATACTGGATAGATAATAGAAATGGGCTTGTGGGCCGATGTTAAAATAACGGACTTGTGTGCCCAAATGGCACGTGAGAAATAGTTGAGCTAATTCTTCCATTAAAAATGCCAGCCTTCCTATAAAACGCTACTGCATTGAACTATAATAAACATTCTCTGATCAGATCCCATGGTTGACTAATATAATAAAATATATTTTTAATCTTGGGTATTCAAATATATGAATTGTTTTGAACAAGTTTTACAATAACAAAGTTCTGTATTCATTTAACAATTCTAATCAACTCCTTAGAGGCTACAAGTAATTCATTATTGTTTTCTTAGAATGTAACATTACTTTAATTTTGCAAGCTAAAAGTCGTTTTTATATGAAAAATTCAAAACTGACTGTAAAATGACAAAGTAGTAAATTATATAGTTCTCCCTCTTTGTTTGCCTTCATCAACTCTTTATTTCTTCCTAATTCCTAGATAATTTTCATTTACATTTAAAGTATGGATGTGTGCAACTCAAAAACTCGTATTCGAGATGAGAAAAAAAAATCTCAATTTAATCTTGACAGCTTAAAATGATTAAATTTTTTTTATAAGTTTGAGAAAAATTAAAAAGGAAAGATTTGACCTAAAAAATTTACAAATCATCCTGAGAATGTATTATTGCCATAATGTGTCATGTAATTGCAATCTTTGATAATACGTAACAAAGGTTCCATGTCTTGCGCATCATTACCCCATTAGTACCCCATGAAAGCCCTGTTGTGTGCTGAATGCTAAGGATTTGAGGGGAGAAGGAACAGGAATAACTACAAGAATGGAATGAAGATATGAGAGAATGTGGAATGAAATTTAGCACAGAGAAGTGTGAAATGGTGGTAATGACAAGGAAGAGGGTAAGGCCTAATAAAGCTTTATAGTTGGATGGAGCAGAGCTGAGAAACGTACAGAACGTAAAATATCTTGGAAGTGTGATTGAGGGGGAAGATGGAAGTAGAGAGGATCTAATGAGAAGAGGACAGCATGGATAATTGCTTTATTGGTGTGTAATAGACCCGCTGTGAACAAAAGAAGTGTCCTTGAAGTGTAAGGAAGTGTTGTACAAAGTGTACTCTGTACCTATTGTAATATATTCATCAGAAACATAGACAGTGAGTGTAAGAGAGACTAGGAAAGTGGAGGCCATAAGAATGAAGTTAGTGAAGAACATGTTAGTTGTCACGAGGAGAAACAATACTGGGAATAAAGTTATCTGGGAAAGAATGGGAGTACAGGGAGTACATGAGATAGTAGAGGAAGCAAGAAAGTATATCTTGGCTTTGATTAAGACATAGTTACAGTTTTACATCCATTACTGTTTCCAATTTGTGGCCCGGGTCAGTTTTTTTATTCAAGTCATATATTTTCCACTAGCGACTTGCTAGGCCTGTAGTAGTAGCTTCATATGCCTTATAATCTATCTTAAGACTAGGACAGGCACAACATCCAGTCCCCGGCTGTTAATTCATCACTGTTAAAGGGTAAATCCACATTTCACCAATGATAAATATTTCGGCCATGCCGGGAATTGAACTCTTGATCCTTAGAAGAGTAGACAGACACACTACTGCCGGATACATAGTTACATACAAATTGTAAAATGTTATTATGATATACATAAACTATGAGAATTAGGGAAGCTAGAGGGAAATAAGGAGTATTTGTTTACTTTAAAGAAGATTCATTTTCACACATAATACATTTTTCCTTTCAGAGAGCTCAATTTATAGGGTGTAGCCTATAATCTGGGGCATCTTATTTTTGAGCCAAGACAATAAATATTAAGTCTAATGCAAACCATTTGGGGGAGGGGGGGGGTTGGCATTGATTAATTCTAAATCTACTTTGTCAAACAACAAAATTATTTTAAAGAGTAAATATTAAATGGTAAATATCACAACTCTTGTTATTTTACTACTTGTATTTAATATGCCAGTGAGATACATTTAAATTAAGATAATCTAAAGCAAGCTACAGCCAAAATATCAACAGGAACCTTAGCATTCAAAGAACTAGTATAGTGGGCCTATATTTACTCTAATAAACATAATTTTCATGTTTGTGCTTTCAAAGGAAGTTGTCTCGTCTTGACATTATCTCATATTGAATAGTGGCTCTCACATCCATAATTTAAAGCATTCTCTGTGGAAAATAAAAACTATTTATCTTAAAATTAAGTTTTTTTATATTTAATTTCTCACATGATAACTTTTCTAGCCATGGACTTTATTTATTGATTAAGATTACATAAACAATAATTCAAAGACCACATTGTGATGGTGGTAATGTATTTACTTGGAAGGAATCAGCAAATACACTTAATATTCAAGTTTGAGTTCAAACTATAGATTGAAACTCTACTATTAGTTAAAACGTTTCCAAGTTAATTTTTTATTAAGTTCTATTAATTGTAATTACAACTTAACCAAGGTTTTTGTGTCAAACAATGTTTACTTGCTATAAAACTCATCCAACTACAATGTGGCCAGTTAGAATAATAGGCTGGTCCATTCCCAAAGTTTAAAACATTTTGTTTATAAATGACTCAATCAAACATGATTCTTAAAAAAAAAATCTAACTACTTTTTAAAAGCTAATCTTGAAAAATGCTAGTAGTTTTCGAAGGAAAGCCGTGAAGATAAATTTGTAACTTATGTTAATGAATGTTTACAATGTTGGTTGTTTTGGCTTTGTGCAAAAGTCTCCATTTCATCTGCTAGTGGGAAATTTTCAAAACTTAGGAGTTGTTTTTAATTTTAACCCTTCTTCCCCCACCACTCCCCCTCCCAGTCTTGACTTCCTCCCCTTTCTTTATGCTTGAAGCCATTTGATTCATCTTACATATTTTTTTAAACTCTTTATTCCTAATAACATTTTTGATAAATGTAAACTTTTCTAATATAAGTTTTTATTTTTTGACCGCTTATTGAAAATGTATATAATTAATTACTAATGTAACAGAAACAGTAAACTAATAGACTACTAATCAGATTAATATGAACTATTTTTTATAATTATAAATTATTCATTTCATAATTTAAAATATGTCTTATTGTATGCATTTATTTAAGAAATACCATATTAAATTGCATTTTAACCTTATTTGGCCAACTGAATTTTCTTTCCTTAAAATAGGTCAGAATTTAAATCACTGAATACAAATAGTTAAATATAATATTTTAGGCATGTTTTGTTAATCAACATTATGAATTGTGATAGTACTGGTATTGATATGATGCGCACTAATGACAATAATTAGGACAGAAGTAAGATGGAGGAAAGTAAAATATTGCGTGTTATCAGAAAGCTACATTCTTAGCTGCACTAGAGGTAACAAATACATCAAGGCACAATTTGCTTTTTGTGAACAATAGAGATGGCTTCAATCCACCTTTTTACAAATCCAAATCTTGTAAATAATAATGAACATAGAAGAAAATATATATATAAAATGATGCATTAACAAGACACATTAACTAGTTTTGTTCATTAATTAGCTGGGATTTTTAATATTCTGTGGCTTCTACTTGAAGGGAGGTATAGTGAAGATAAGTGTAATAATAGATTCCTTGAGCTATTTTGTAAATGTGTTTGGAAGAAGGTAGAGGAGAGGTGGATAGTAAACATAGAAAAGGGACAAACACAATATGGCTGTCACAGTGACAAGAACAACACAGTTCACAATTTTACGTTGATACCATTGGATGCCTCTTGAACTGTTTTCTTTATTGTAACAGCCATATTGTGTCTTCCTTTTCTATGTTTACTATCCACCTCTCCTCTACCTTCTTACAAATATATAATATATAAAATAGCTCAAAAAGGGAAAATAGGTTTTCATTAAAGAGAAAACTAGCACTGAATTATTCATATTCTTAAGGTCCTATTTTTGTTTTCTCTTCTTTTCCATGGAGGGAATCTCACAATCTTTCTTATTTTTTTAAATTATAGAATAAAATACCAAACAATAATAATAATAATAATAATAATAATAAACAAAATAATTTTAAAATAATGTTTTAAATGTAAATATTAGTTAAGCACCCCTGACATATATCTATTAATTTTTGCACACCCTTCATTCACTCTTCAATTCAAATGCACAATGGGGTTGACCTTGAGATCTCTCCTCCACCGGTTCCTAAGAAACAGTCAGCACCCACTACTACTATCAGTTGTTTCTGAACCTCCCCCATCTCCTAGCAATAGTACAAAGAGCAGAGCTTTCCGCCGAGATTATTAACAGGATCACACTAAAGTGGAGTCAAACAACTGTCCCAAATGCCAATCATTGGTTTAACTAATTATGTCTGATCACTGGATAGAGACATGCAAAAGGTGAGGCTATTTTAGGAAAAAGGTGGGGTTAATTTTTCTCAAAAAGCAATGTTATATGCTGAAACCGATGTTATTATTTACATAAATACAAGTCAAATTAGTATTTATAAAAAAAAACTAGGATATAACTGTCTAAATTTCTCGTTCATATTGTTTATTGAACTATTTATTTACATATTCAGAGAAAAATCAAATATAAATACGCACAAAACATTTCACACTTAGTAATATCAAACTCAATATCTAAATATAATTTACCTTCCAGTTTTACAAATAGCAATATCAGAATAATGGATTATCATCAATTTATGTGTAACCAAACATTAATAATAACGAAACATGTTGTCATAAAAGACCAAACAACTCTCATATAAGGATAAGGGAATAAAAATTAATAAAGAATATATAATTTTGCCAAACATGACCACTTATAGCAAGGGTCATTAAACCTTTTAGTGACTTACGCCAAAATGATCGCCTCAGCCTACTATCGTTAAAAGTTCCAGAGCCAATGAGTTCAGCTCTCCAGATTTGAACTAGTTCTTGCTTTATCTGATAGATAGTTTAGTAGTATTATATATCACTGAAAGAGAACATTTCCCTCTGTTATTTTATGTAAGGTTTGCAACAAAAATCAACTGTAAATAGTTGTTATTGAAACTGGGAGTTTAGTACATTTGCAATGGTGGACGGTCACGTACTCAATGTGCTAAGTGCAACGCCGGTTTACATAAGAGCTGCATGAACAACGTAAGTGGGGCTCACATTCATACTGATGTCAGTTTTCAAATGTACAGGTTACAGTGTTCTGAGCTTAGAAAAATATACTATTTAGATTTTCATGTTATGTCATGTGAAAGAAAAGATCTCTTTACCAATGAAAGTAAATAGGTGTAATGACTTTATAAATTTATATAATATTTTTAAAAATAATTATATTATTCATTATAAAAGATTTTTTGAAAAACGCATTCATTATGTGTTGGCTTGAATATTAAATCATGAGGTAAGCAATATAATTAAATTTTGCTGTAAGGTAAACAATAACAGCCCAAAAATATATAATTTAGGATATCAAATAAAAATTCCTGTAACTTCTATTCATAATCATATACATTCAAAACTTTATTTTCTTGTATAAAACTAAAAGCACTATAACAAAATAATAGTAAAATGTATATATCATATTTTTAAAAATATGTTAGTAAGCCTTAGTTTTGAAAAAAAATTAAAATCAAATTTAAAATTTAGGAATCAAATAATTTTAATTAAATTGTATTAATTTACTATTGTTTTAAGGAGCAGTATATGTGGATTAAATGATAGAACAATCAAATTAATCGCTTTATAAATAAAGGTCTGGAGAATTTTCTTGCAAAGCCTTACAAAATTTAGGAAATAGCTGTGGCATTCTTTGCACACAAAACCTAACAGGCACTTACTGGCACTCTTCGCGAGCAAATTCTGGAACAGGCGTGGCATTTAAAGGATTAAGGTCCTTGTTTGGACCTAGCATGAAATCTTTTAAAAGCTGAAAACAAAGAATAGATCTATCGAAATCAAAATTTAAGTATTAAAATGTGTAAAAGTAAAAAGTGATTTTTAATGTTAACCTAAAATAAACTACATAAATCCATGAAAATACTTGTAGATCCTGTGATCCCTTTTATACCTTTAAAAATCAGCAAAAACAGATACTATCTATACAAACAGAAGCCCTGGCCTAGCGCTATCGCAAGTGTTACCATGTTGAAAAGTATATTGGATTTGCCCAAATTACAAAGAAATTGTGTTTATTTTTATTTTTTTCAACTTAAATTTCTGCTAGTCGCATGAAAACAGTAGATTTTGTGTAAAATTTCGCTTTATCTCAAATGTGAATTTTGCATGTCCCTATCAATGGATGATCAGATCATCACAGGTGTAGACTTAACCCATTATTATGTTTAGAGCTAGTAGAATAAAAACTTATGAAACATAAAGTTATTTGGAATCAATAATCAAATAACTTGGTTAAATATTCTGATATTCTGTTGGTGAGAGAGTAAAATATTCTGGTATGGACTCTCAAATCCTCAAGATTATTTCAGATTTAAGACTGAAATCCCTTAAAAAACTATTTTATGCTTACTGGTGGTTCAGAACCATTTATAAATTATATGATGAACTCAACAACCAGGCCCCAGACCAGTAATGTAACACTTAACTAAATGTATGAATGGACTATAAGAAGCCATTTATATTTTTTAATTATATTCAAATTTCCTCTCAGTAATAATTTTTTTCAAGATACAGATTCAAAGTTAAATTGGAGATTCGAAATTGTAAAATATTAGATTCGGCCCACTTCTAAAAAATATCATACTACATATTGATCTTGGAAAAATTGAGGACACATCTATGAAATATTTAGATTTAGAGGACATCATGGTTGCATATATATTAAAAATAAATTTAGCTAACAATTTAACAGATTTTTATTTGTTTTCTATTGTTTGTTTATGTAAATTTTGCCGTATCATAAATTCGAACTAATTACTACGATGATAAATCACTAGCTGTCTCCTATTATAAATACACAAAAGTTTAAATTTGAAAGCAACTAAAACTTTATATTATATTTTGGGCTGCTCTAATCAGATGTAGTGTACTGGGAAAACTTAGTTTGTGGGGCCCCCCAGATTCCTGCCACCCACCCTTCCCTCCTTCCCCCTTCTTACCTCCCAAAAAAAGTTAAATTTTGTTTAATGTTATTACAATAGTTTACAGCTACATACCAATTTTAAGCCATATAAGGGATCAGGAAATGACCTAAAGAGTAAATAGATGTAATCCTAATGCTAAGACCCGTGTTTTTATACATATAATAAGGGTTGATTTCTCCACAACCCCTCAGCCAATATTCTTCCCCAACTATGATCTTTATAATGTTACAAAGAACAACTGTGTCAAGTTTGAAGTGAATCAGTCAATGTGTTAAAAGTTATCGTGAGACGGACAAACGTAAATCTGTGGAGTTAAAACAGGACTTTCCTCACTCTCAATAAATCACACCACATGGTTATTACATTCCGACAGTATTTGCTCTATTCCCTATACAAGCACAACTTTCACACCCCATCTTGTTTTCCCCCTCTGTCCCCTTGAATCACGGGACTCACACACTCCTGGGGGAGGCCCTGATTATACTTGAGAAATAAATGAGAGTATTTTACAAAAAATAGTGCAATAAATTAATCAAAACCAGGATTGAAACTTTTGTAAGAAATATGTCTACCTAAATGTGTTTGTAAAAGCAATGATATTAAGTTATAGGACAATCATTTATGTTGTTAACAATAACTAACTTTGTGCTTGTATTCATTTAGCAGTCGTAAGAAACCAAACATCGTTGTTTGACGTGTATCTGTTGCGGTATACTTGTACTGCCAAATTCATTTTACATCATTATATTTTTGTGATGAATACATGTAACTGTTGGTCTCGTACACCAACATAGTTGGATGCACTGATAGTTTGGTAGATATTGGCTATTAGAGGAAGTTTAATTCTCACCAGGTGCATTATTTTCTCTATACAGAACAGTTTTGAAGGGAATGCGTGTGAGGTTATTTCAAAATAACCCTCCTGATCCTATTTCATTAGGTTAGGTGGATAAAGTTGCTGGTAATCTAAACTTAACTCTAATAGTAAAAATTGTTTATACATCCCCATAGAACCCATTTATTTATTTAATAATGAAAGTTATATATTAATCTTTGTCATATTATTTAATTGTGTCCGCTGTTGGTTTTTGGAAACATATTGTTCACATTCCACTCAAGTAGAATATTGCAGTATAAATTGTAGAATACTAACAAAAAATATGATATTTTGAATTCTTACTGGGAAAATATAAACTTACAAGCTTATATTTGTACCTGCAGGTTACATTAAGAGTGTGTATATAGCATGGTCTTTTGATTCATAAAGTTAAAATGTTAACAAAATTATCAACAGAGGACATTTTTTGTGTTTATTATTGTGTTACAAATTTATTTAACAAAAAAGTTAGAATAATTATGTATTTAATTATTTCCATTGCTTTGTTTGTAACTAAAATTATATGTAATGTGTTGATTGACCAATTTACAGAGAAATGAGGATTGTGAGGATGTGATATCACCATCATAGAAATGAAACGGGGAGCTTAAAGGATCTGTGTAGAAACATAGTTAATTGTTTGTGTATTTCTTATAAGTTGGACACTTGCGTGTGCCCTAGCATAGATATGAGTAATTAAAACACTTACTATGGTATTGCTCTTTGCATGAGACCACTCTCAAGGTTATCCTATGTTCTCTCAACAAATGACAGTTGTTTTTATAGTTGGATCGAGTCCACTATTTTACAAATCCGAATCTCAAATTTAGCTTAGAATCCCGAATCTATTATTATAATCCAAGAAAAGAAATTATTAACTAAAGAGAAAATATAAATATAATAAAATAATATAAAATACAAATAATAACTAAATGTTAGCATTCTTTCTAATAATACATTTACTATAACATTCATACATCCAGTTAGGTGTTAAATTACTGGTCTGGGGCCTTGTTGTTTAGTTCATCCTATAATTATAATTGGTTCTGAATCACCAATTAGCAGTATTAGAACTCTTAAATAAATTTCACTTGAAATAATTAAAGCAAAAATTTGTTTAAGGATGTGTGTGAGTTTTGAATCCAAAATTTTCTCAAATCCTTGAATCTCGAATATCCTCAAGGATTTGAAGGATTTGAGGGCCCATCCTTAGCTATTTTGAAAACCAAAATAAAACTTATACATTCATCTGCCTACCTTATTTATCTATTGGTGCTATAAAAGAGTTTATAAGCTCCTCACTAAGATCAAATTTACACATAAATGATTTGGAGTCTTTTAAACAAACTCTCAAATATGTTTTGTGCTATTATATTGACATGAATATCTAATGGTCTCTCATTTGATGATGATAAATAAACTAATATTATGTTCTTCCATTTAACATTTGTATGTGGAAACATAATTACAAGCTTTTGCCTTAATTCCTTGACATATAGGGTGTGCCAAATGTAGCGTTGTGTACTTGAAAGAGAGACGTGTGGATTCTCTACGCATGTTTCAAGCCTTCAGTCTCTGGGACATCCAGCTAAGGACCAAATCAAACAGATCTCATTGGTGAAAGTAATATTAGTGTGTATCAATTAGAAATGTGCCATTGCCTTTGTTTAGTGGCAGTCGGAATCCTTGAAACTTTCCCAGTATACAGGGGTGTCCAAACCATGGGTTGTTTGTCCTCGAGTCCCACCAACACGTCTTCAGTTTATACATACTTGAAAATATACTGGAGTTTTGGAGCCAATCACCCTGATTTTTATAGGAAGCCCACTTTAGACCACCAAATCTGACACCTTAGCTCAGCCAATAGCGTGTCTGTCTACCGAGCTGAGGGTCCCGGGTTCGATTCCTGGCATAGTTGAAAAATGTATCATTAGTGAAATGAGGGTTTAACCCTTTCACAGTGATGAATTAACGGCTGGGGACTGGATGTTGTGCCTGTCTTAGTCTTAAGTTAGATAGCGTACGAGACATATGAAGCTATGGTAGGCCTAGCCAGCCGGTAGTGGAAAATGTTTGGCCTGAATAAAAAACTGACCACAGGCTGGAAACAGTGATGGATGTATAAAAAAAACTTTTGACCACCAACATTGATTGAAAGTCACTAAACTTTGTCATTCTATATTTATCTCATATTTGATTTATTAATTATAAAGTTCATCTAAAACGTTATCAGAAGCTTCCAATAAAACTGCCTTATGAATTACTGTCTAATTTCTCTTTTCGTCACTAACCAAATGAGCTAAGGATGTAAATATAATTATATTTTTCCCAGTCATTGTGGCAACATGTGTTTAAAGTTTTCAAATAATGGGCTTCCTATGAAAAACAGATTGTAGCTATTATTTTTTTAGTTGTAATATGTGAGCTAGAACTCCAAACTAAATCCAAGCATGAAAAGTAACTGTAGAGTGGCATAATCTAGACTATGACAAATTTACAAAAATAAAATAAAATCTTAATTGGTTTTCTTTTTTGTATTATGTCAGCAACATTTTTGTTTACAAGAAGATGCAAATTAATCATCTTAAATGATGTCACTGTTCAGCTTTCATTGCTAATGTTAGATAATTTACGTTCAAATCAAGTGTCCATGTACTGACATTATGTGAAATAGTTGTATTAGAGCCATTGTACACCCTGGCATTCACCTGTGTAAGTTCTTCCATCACCGTCTCGGGTATTGTTATTGGTTTACAACTACAAGATTATTTATTTGAAAATATATCTTAAACTATACCTCATTTAATAATATTAAATATACACTGTGAGAAGAGTAAAAAGTTGAATAAGGGGATCATTTGTTATTTGAAAATATTTCATGAAAACTGAAATTGTAATCAAACTGTTTTTCTAAATATAAAAATGCAAACATTGTGGTTACCTATTAAGTCTGGACATAGCTTTTGTAAATGATGTGTGTTGTTATGGAGTTGATAATAGTACTATCAAAATGTTGAATGTTGTTCACTTCCTAGTGTCCCAATTGATTGGGTTTATGTTCCCTTTATAGATTATATTTATTTTGACAATATTTTATAACTAGTTTATCGTGATGGCCATATTATGGGCTGCTTACTTGAATATGTGGAGTGTTTCGCATCAATCGAGGAATGGTAGGATGAAATTATATATTTGAAATGTGCCCAAACATGGATTCTAACCCGAAAACTTTGGCCCATTAATCAAAAGGTCCGGATTATGAATCCTTGTCAGTGCAAATTTTCATTGTGTATTTATTACTATGATTTTTTTTTCTTCTTCTAAAACTAAGAAGTGATGTCTATTTTGTAAATAAAATTTTCATGTATATTTTTCGGGGATTCACCCGTGTTTAAAAAAAATATATATTTCATTAGTTAGCACTACTTTATAGCTTAACAAAAAATATTTAGATTTATTTGCTTGATGTGAAATTTATGTAAACTGTTAATCATTCACTATATTCATTAGTATGTATAATTAAAGTACATTGATGACATTTGGTTTTATTTTCAAGAAAATAAATTTCCGACCAATCATTAAGTCGATTAGCTATTTGTTTCATAAGTCAGCTTTCACGGGATGAAACAGACACATAACACATGAGGTGTGCACCATTGGTGATTGAACACTTGTTAACAAGCACGAGGTGCACAACACTTTGTTGTATTTATTATTATTTAGCACCGCGTCTTACTACTCGTTCGGGTTATACGCTTTAAGTACTAATTACGCTGATGGATTAGAAATTGGGAAGGTTGAATTAGAGGACATGAACCCGCATTTGCGTGGAGGGAGAGTGGAAAACCATTTAGGAACCCCCCCCNCCCAGTTCACCCAACTGAGATTCGAACCTCAGTCGCCCTGTCCTCAACAGTCGAGCTCAACACGACTAGCGCGTTAGCCAACTACGCTCCCGAGGCGGGTTGCAACATGCACCATGTGCTGCGCCGTGATTGGGTAGACTGGTTCACAACTCCATGTTTGATGTGCAGCAAGCATTTAGTTGTTGATAAAATGGGCTAAACTGCGATTTTCCATTAATAGTGACTGGCAGTTACCGGACTGGTTCACTCTACTATCCTATCGATGATTTCATTGGAAATCTAGTGATAGAATTCCTTTGGGGATGATTGGAAGAACGTCTATTTTGCTTGAATCAATTAATTAATGAGAAATCTTCCCTCTTCCTGGTAACCTCGGCTGTGCAACACAAAAATTTTCTTGATTTTCAGTTTGTATTGTCCCAGAAAGCTCCCTATTGCGTTCTGAAATTTCTCAGTAGTTCATGCAATGCAGCAGCAATTCTGAGGCTGGCTGTAAGGGGGTTTTCGTTGAATACTGTTTACCGTATCCATGTTGCTGAAAACTTTTCAAACTAAAGATGGATGAATAAAAAGTCAGAAGTTTATATTTGAATGATAAGGCCATTGGCTTTGGCAGCAGATCCAATCTGTCCTGTTCTGCTAATTCCTCCATGAAGCTGGTAAGTTTGTTGTAGTTGGAGAGGATGGATGAAATAGAGTTATATCGAACTGTCCAACAAGTTGGAGATGGTCTGTTGCTGACCTGACTATGAAGGTTTTAGACAGTATGTCTTGGACCAGGCTTAGTGCATTATAGCATCGGTAAATTTACTTTACCGTGTCCTGCTCATTAAGACTCAAAGAATGAACCATGCAATGCACAAAGACAGTTCTCGGTTTTCCCATATTCACTCTGATATAAAATCTCATGCCATGTTCTGAGCACTGTCCAAACATTGGCCTCTGCAGTTAGTGACCAATGGATTGAATCTGCAAAGGACATACAAGATGGTACAGAACAACGTCTCAGACTCGGTATTTATTGTCTCATAGAACTCCGGAAACATTTATTATACAGGATGCCCAACATTAAACTGGACTTTACTGAATATGTTATATGTATCATCCAGGATGATCGCATAGTGTTTTGGATAGTTGATCCAGAAGTCTGAGCACGAGTCACATGATAACTCTAATCTCCAAAATCTGGTTGCAAGTCTCATGAGAGCACAATTGAATTAATCCTGACCCAACCAGTTCTTAAACCCATTCCCTGACGCGTGTTTAGCACAGTGATCTACTCAAGACTTACACCCATTTTTCTACTGGTATATTCTTATCCGAAACATATTTTCGCTACTCATTTTCTCATTTATTGCTTGACTCATGGTCATTGTCATTTAACTTGTAGCCCCGCCTATTAGCTTCAATATGAAGTATTCAGACTGGCTAAAAGTGCAATGATTCATTAATAGATGGCACTACAATAACTTATTGCAATGAAGTGTTGATTTGAGCCCATGACAATAGCTTCATCAAAGCTATCCTGTTTTCTTCATTATTTTTCTATCATTGTATAGTTGCCACGAAACATTCACACCGGCTTTTATGAAGCCCAACTTAGACAGGTTCTTGGTGGAATTTCGTTCTTTCGTGTTTATTTTTATTTTGCAAGCGATTGTTTCTAGTTTTGAAAGCTTGTTTCAATTAATGTCACTTCTATCTTATAGAAAACTGAGTCTTTGATTTAACATATTCCAATCATGAGTAAGTTTTCAACCAGTGAGGTTGGTAATTCAGTGGTTTGTGGTTGAGAAGGAGGCCTACCAACTTCTGCTGGGGATGTCCAAACGAAGTTTCACCTTGTATCTGTAAAGTTGTTTTCACACTCACTGATGACACTTTTTCACTTTCACTTGAGGTTTTTTAGGGGTTTGGTTGTTTGCTATAAACTTATCCATTTTGGTCTTTTTACGTTTCTGAATCACCTTTTACTCTTTGAAATAAATCACAATATTATACACAAGAACATTCAAAACACAGTTAATGATAATATAGATACAAGATAAACAAATAAACCTTTGAATGTTGATATTCAACTGAACTGAACTAGCGCTAGCAAAATACTCTGGTTGTAATTATAAAGAGAGTCATTTTCATCCAATCACAGAAATGTTTGATCTTTCTAGATTGCACATTAAAGTTAGCATGTGCAACTTACTACTCTAGTACTAGCGCTCCTGGTGAAGATTTATTCTACTGCTCTTTTCATCCTCATTCAATTTTGGGTTTGGTTTTGTCGAAACAATCTATTTTATTTGTTTCTTTAATCCTCAGTTAATATTTGAGGGTTGCACTAGATAGCGTTGTTCTTGAAGGTTGTGCTCTAATGTAAGGTATATTGTCCTGTGTTGTATTTATGGAAGCCATATTTAATAGGCTAATTAAGCTGGACTGGTGCGTTTAGGGTTTCCATTTGTAATTATTTTAAGGCTTGTAAGTTACTTAAGGGGTTGACTGATCCTCAACAATCAAATTGCACAGTAAAACCGACCTCCTATAGTGGTCAGATCTCCTGGCTGCTGACCTAGAGGTCTCGGGTTCTATTCCCTTCTGGTACCAGGTGGTTTTATTTGAAAGGTGAATAATTCTCATGGTCACCAGGGTTTGGTTAGTTAGGCCTGGAGTTAGGTTAATAACTTCGCCGTTATATTATTACTGTGTGGCACAATTTATTCTGGCTGTGTTGTTTTCTCTAATGAGAGAAGTAAATCAATAACATGTTTTCTTTCACCGCATATTAGTAACTGTTAAGCTTGTACGCATATATTAATTATGTTTATGCATAGAGAAAGTTGAAAACTACTTAAGAAAAACTACCTCCAATAGCCCTGATCAGGATTTGATCCTGGATCTCCCATTCATGGACAATTTAATCTAAAATGAGATTAACAAATTAGAGCGTTTCGATCAGTTGTTCTCGATCTTATTTGTATTGATAGATTGCTGTTCTTTGTTACGAGTCCTCAGTTCTCGTGACACACTGAACCTGCTCATTCTCAGAGAAACTTCTCTCTGTCGAACAAATACATATCCTCTATTCAACCACAAATTGAACTTTTTCATGTATTATTATTATTATTATCACCCATTCGAGTTGTACGCACTTACGCTAATGAGTAATGGTAGGGTGATTGTGAGATGAAATGGAGGACCTACAGTTTAACGGGGAATCCGAACCACGGTGGAGGCCTGGCATTCCCCAACACATTCACAAGATGTCTTGTCAGAGGTGAATGAAGGGTTTGGTAATCAGATAAATCTGTGCCGGGACCGAGGATTGAACCCCAGCCTCCAGCATAGAAGTCTGACACCTTACCCCTAGACTGCCAGGTCACCCTTTTTCATGTAAGAAATTACAATCATAAGTTTCTTATTAATAACTCAATTCTTTTATTAAAATACATTAAATTCTCACGGAAATAAATATATCAAAGCTTTCGAACATTATCTCATTTATTTAAAAAAAGTCATGATTGAATGAAACTACTTTTAATTATTTTACTAATCAATAATGTAACGTTTATAATTTCGCACCACACCTAGTAGTAACTATCACAAGATATGGGCCCTTTAATCCTTAAGGATAATCAAGATTTTAGAAGTCGATAAAAGCTTTGTTTTAAAACTCAAATTAAAAAAAAAGAAGTGAAATTTGTTTTAGAGCTCTAATACTGCTTATTGGTGGTTGCCAACCAATTATAATTATAGAATGAATTCAACAACCAGACTCCAGACCAGTAATTTAACAACATGAAGAGAGCATGGAAGTTTGGACCATGGGACATTCAACATAATAGCAGAGACAAGACAAAACTATTCTCAATGAGAGTATAATATTGGAAAGGAATTATTTTATAGACTAGTGTATGATCCTTAGCACAGAAGAGTCCTAGATAGCTTAGTGGGGATAACATTGGTATCTATTAGGGGTCTGTGAATAGCCATTTTAAACTTACCGGACAACATTATTTGTACAAGAAATTTTACAAGTTGAATTTCTGTAATAGATCCATGTACAGTACAAACCATAAATAAGTAAAAACTTAATTTTTCTTGGATGAATCTTTTTTTGTGAAAAAAAAAGAATAATCATACAAATTAATTTTTTTAAATAAATCTAGTATAATTTTACATTAAAAAAAATGGTAATAAAGGAAAGATTGAGGGACTCTATTTGCCATGTATCTTGAAATTAACCAAACTAGGAATTTTTGAGAAAAAGATTGAAAATTTTGAGTACTAAAATGTTTTGAGTTTTGTAAAATTCATCAAGTTTGAGCAGTTACTCAAACTCTAATTGCCTACCCCTAGTTTATATCCCCTTGAGAGGGTGTTGATCTCATTATTGAGTCATTGAGAATGGCCCTGAGAGAGGGTGGGAAACCATTTAGAAAGAAACACAGTTCACTCACCCAGGACTCGAACCTTGTTCTCCTTGTGTCATGTTAGGCCAGGGGTACACATACCCCGAGGGATCACACATACATCTAAAGGTGGGAACACACTGCCGTCACGTCACATGAGCTCATTTGACTGCACACAGTAAAGATATGACGTGACGTGCTGTACATACTCACACTATAGTAATGTCATGTCCCTCAACATGTGCTCTCGTTTAGTTTTCAGTAATACGTTTATCTAAAGTTCTTCATTCTTGGACTAACCATGAAGGGAAGTGGATCAAGCAGTTCATCTGAGTTTGAAGAAGAGTTGGAAAATGCTTGTGCAGTATTAGTCGCTAATACAGCGGCTCGTAGGAAAAGGGCGTGGGTGCATCAAATAAATTTGAAAAGGAAGGAGAAGGGCGAGTTTTATCATTTGGTTAAGGAACTTAGAGAACACCCAAGCCGATATGAAATGTATTTTAGGATGACAAAGGAAGAATTTCAGTTCTTACATGATCTTCTAAAGGAGAATATAGTAACCAAAAACACTCAGATGCGAGAAGCCGTCACTACTAAAGAAAAGCTTGCAGTGTGTTTAAGGTGAGTAAAATGACAAAATACTGATTTTTTAAAATTTGTTTATTTAAGTCTTACAGAAAGGATCAAGTAGGTAAATATTTTAATGAGCAAAGATCAGAGTATTCTTGTAGCCCATTTTCTCTTTCAAATAGAAAAACTACTTAATATGGTCAATATTGATGAAGTCCTGAAATGTATTGGGGTCAGCTTACTTGAGGTCCCAAATACTCACTGTTGATTGGATCATTTACAAGAGGCAGAGTATATACTCTAGTTCCAGACAAGCACGAAGCTGCAGATGCAGTAGAAATTGGGCGTGGAGAAAACGATGTTTCACTGGATGTGGAATTGTGGGATGAGGGGGAAGCTGATGATTTTCGATACTGTGCTTGCTCACCCACTGCAATTTGCATTTGAATGACAGCCTGGCTTACCTGTAATTTAACTTTATCCATTTCTAGAGGAGGAAGTGTCTTTGCAGTTTTTGCTAAACTCAGAAAAAACATATCTGTGTAATCTAAGTAAAGGCTTGATATTTTTCTTTCTTCATGTCTGATTCTTCTCAAAGTTGAATTTTCCCTAATAATTTTTACCATTTGATGAATATCGTTGTCTCCTCCATCTCGCTTTTTTTTTCTTATTAGAAATATTTTGAAAATGTACATGCGTTTCATTTGGAACGTTTGAAGATGCAATATGATCTCCCTGTGAAGTTAGAGGAGTGTCTTGACTGGGTGAAATCTCATAATTCATATAATCTCCTGATCTGTAATTAGTGCTTGTTTCTGGGCTATAAACCACCTCTTCATGAAGTTCATCCATTTCTAGGAGATTGCTCTGTGTCTTTCTTGTGCTAAAAGAGGGCAAACGAAATGACATTTCTTGTTCGAACTTCCATGGAGGCATTTTTGTTGCTCCACCTCCACTTTTCTTATTCCGTCGTCGGCTCAGTGCGTTCATGAAACACCTCCGTAATTTTTCCCACGTATCTTTCGCTGTCCCAGCTGGAAAAAAAAATTGTTTGAATAAAAAATATTAAATAAAATATAAATATAAAGAATAAAATTATAATTGATTTAAATGATATCTTATATTTATTTACATATAAGTATTTATAGCAATCATTTTATTTTCAGGTTCCTGGCCACAGTAAACTCGTTTAGGAGTCTGGGATTCAGTTACCGTTTGGGATTCAGCACAGTAGGAATGATAGTTAGAAGTGTTTGTGAAGCTATATGGAAAATATTGGCTCCTATTTTTATGCCAAAGCCAAATGAAGACGTTTGGAAAGCTTCAGCAGAAAAATTCCGGGATAATTGGCAGTTTCCAAATTGTTTGGCGGCAATTGATGGGAAGCACATCGCTATTCAGTGCCCAATTGGTAGAGGGTCTAAATACTTCAACTACAAAGGTTTTCATTCGCAAGTTCTCCTTGCACTAGTTGATGCTGAGTATAGATTCATTGCTGTAGATGTAGG